>JANHAO010011270.1:0-17104 GCA_026873985.1 Saraca asoca | reverse complement strand
GCTCCTCTTCACCATCCTAAAATACAAATAACAAACTAAAGCAGTACCTAGAACTAAACTAACAAAACTAAGGAAAAAGTTAAACCAAAACCATAAATTAGTAACTATTTAGGAGGTAAAATCTATCATTTTTACAGGTACATTTTCTACTTATCAGGCATACCTTGATCATCAGATGAGGTCCTTGAACCTATCTGGCCAGACCTCAATCATTAGGTGAGGTCGAGATTTCCATATCCCAGATCCTAACCTGGTGGACCTCGATCATTAGGATCTTAGTATTGTTCCTTCAACTTGACTAGGTAGACCTCGATCATTGGGTGAAGTCCTTGAACCTGACTGGGTGGACCTCGATCATTAGGACCTTAGCATTGTTCCTTCAACCTGACATGATGTACCTCGATCAAGTGGTGAGGTCCTCGAAGCTGATCGGGTAGACCTCGATCATCAGGTGAGGTCAGGATTTCCATATCCTTAATGCTAACCAGGCGGACCTCGATTGTTAGGACCTTAGTATTGTTCCTTGAACCTAGTCAATCAGACCTCGATCATCAAGTGATATCAAGATTTCCATATCCCTGATCCTGATCAGGAAGATCTCGATCGTTAAGACTATAGTATTGTTTCTCGAACCCCAACAAGGTGAACCTCAATCATTGGGTGAGGTTCTCAAACCTGATCTAGCAGACCTCGATCACCAGGACCTTAGTATTGTTCCTCAAACTCGATCGGGCAGACCTCGATCATTAGGTGAGGTCAGAATTTCCATATCCCTGATACTGACTGGGTAGACCTCGATTGTCAGGACCTTATGTTGTTCCTCGAACCCAACTGGGCAAACCTTGATCGTCGAGTAAGGTCATCAAACCTGATCAAGTAAACCTCAATTATTAGGTGAGGTCAGGATTTCCATATCCCTGATCTTAACCAGGCAAACTTCAATCGTCGGGTGAGGACCTTGAACCTGATCGGGTAGACCTCAATCATTCGATGAGGTCAAGATTTCCATATCTCTAATCCTAATCAAGTGGACCTCATTTCTCAGGACCTTAGTATTGCTCCTCGAACCCGATCAAGTGGACCTCTATCATTAGGTAAGGTCCCCAAACCTAACCAGGCAGACCTCAATAATTAGATGAGGTCAAGATTTCCATATCCCTGATCTTGCCCGAGCAGACCTCGATCCTCAGAACCTTAATATTGTTCCTCAAACCCGATCGGGCATACCTCAATCATTGGTGAGGTTGGTTCTATTGGCTCTTTGGTTTTACTCACACAAGGCTCTGGTGTTCGAGACACTTCTTGGATGCGGACCAAGCTAGAGGCTTTGGTCCATCATTCGGGACCTGTGGTGTATCGAGCTAATTGACATGCTCTTCATAAGTCCTGTCAGCATCCCCTGAGATTACACTTCTAGTCTATCATGATTATGCTTGCCTTTGACAGATCCGTGTGTCATGTTACTAAAGGCCTTTTTACCACACCATTGGATCATGGGTAGCAGGATGGTTCCCTAATCTAATAATGACATCATATGCTTCTTATATCGAAAGGGGCTTTCTTCCCCCTCCTATTTTTTCATTTGAAGCTATAATTTCCTAGTCCTTCTTATTCACTTTTTCCACCATTTCCTACAACCGCTCCCTATCGCCTATTGCCATCATTCAAGTTTCGTTCCTCGACAAGCCTCTTCACATGCATTTTGCTTTAGTTAACTAAGGTGACTCCTTATGCATTTTATGGTTTATGTGTTTTTAAAAGCTTTCTTTCTACCTGGCTTGGTACATTTGGTTGATCTATCGGTGGATTTTAGGGTTTTTGGTTTGTTGCTTTATTTTTCATGTTTATTTCTCTAAATAGTGTGGCCTAATTATCTAGCTCCCTTTTCTTAAGAAGGGTCTACCTTTAACAACCTGACAGCTTCTTCTTCCTTTATGTAGATAAGCATAGGTCATGAATGCTATCGTCACTAGATTAGGGTCCAAAGTGATAAGTCTAGCTCTACATCTCAAACATGGAATGAGTGCACCATCTTGATGAGGAGACCTCAGGAAATGGTCAGGTTGCTAGAGGTTCTGTGGTTCACTCTGATTCCATTGAGGATTGTGGTGCTACTGCAAATTGATAGCCTTCTAACCTCTAAGCATTCAGCTTGCATGTTTCATCCATTCGCTACTACGATCTTGAGTCCGTAAGCTAGACATACCAATTTCATAAGAGATGTCATGTTATGGTGCCCTGCTCAAATGATTACGCCCCTCATCCACCACAGGGGTTCATTACCATTAGTCTCCCTCACCTTGTTATGGGGGTAAAGTTCCCCATACACCCATTCATTATTAACTTTTTGAACAGAATGAAACTTAGTCTGTTTCAACTTACCTCGAACTCTTACACTCAACTTGCCTCTTTGGCATTAGTTTACTCAAGGATAGGTTTTTCCCCACCATCGGTTAAGGTTTTGTGTTATCTGTACCACCTTAGATTTATGGGTGCGACAGACAGGCTATACTACCTTTCAGCTCAGTCACCCAAGCATTAGAAGATTCTCCCATATAGGAAAGCCAGGGGTAGATCCAATGTGGGTCACTATAAGACTTATTGGTTTTACATTTCGTGCCCTTCCCTGTGTGACCTTCAGTATTTCAATTTCATCCATGTCCCTGGTAAGCGAGTTAAGGACACGAGCTTGCTGACTTGTTTATTATTTGTTTCCTTGATGCTATTTTTTTTTTTTTACAGAAGCAACTAGTAAAAACCCGACTCTTGGGGTTGAGGACCTTGGAATTCTGGACCAGTTAGCTGCCTTAGACAATCTTCAAAATAATCTTCATTTCAACAAGGGCCTTCTCTACTCTTGCAAACTTTCTTCGGGCCTGGACGTTGAGCTAACTCGAGAAATAGGAATCCATCGGGTGAAGGAAGCTGATCCTGTGGACTTTGGTGACTATGAGAAAGTGATGAAGCTTATTTTCTCAACACCTTCATTTGATAAGGAGGAGACTTTATTAGCCCCTGGTGCTGATGCTACTCCTACAACTGAAAGCCAACCTTTGGCTTTAACAATAGGTTCGTCACAAGATCCAGCTCCTTCTTCTCACCCTAATATGGTAGCTACTATTGGGGTCACTACCCTTCCTAGGTCCCCTATCAAAAAATGATAGCCAGACAAAGGGAGGATGGAAATTGCTTGAGAAAGGGCTACATTAAGGGTTGGTGTCAAGGAACGACCCCTCAGTTCTAGCTCTAAAATGGAAGAATGTGTGAAGGCCCTAGTGGTTAATATTGACACGGTTCTAGGTCCAGACAAGAGGATCAATGTGCTGGAGTCCAAGGATCCTTTTGTTGGGAGATTGATTGACCATGGGATCCCCTTTGGTTTAGCTGTAAGTGATATCTCTACGCTTCTATCTTGCTTTTGTCTTCACGATCTATTAATGGTGGAATTTGGTTATGACCCAAACTTCGGCCAACAGAGAGGAATTCTTGGACCCAGTGTTGTCTTCTAAAGCTCAAGGATGGAGGGAAAGGAAGAAAGAGTGGTTAGGGGTAGTGTTTTAACGTGGTTTGGCTAAATCCGGATGGCACTGGACCCTACATCCACGATAGAGTTTTTATTGTATTGAAAAGCTTTTTACAAAGTTTCTGCATGTTGTTTTCTGGGCCTCCTCCTTTTCTAACAATAATGTCCTATTTATAGAGGAAGGAAGGGTTACAAGTAATGGTTACAAGCTACAGTTATGTTACACTAAGAAATAAATGTAAAAGACAGTAGAACTCCTGCAATCCAACTGCTGTAGGCTACTTTCTAAGACATGGACCCCTCTTATCAATTATGACTCAGTATCAGTTTTGTCCAACACTCAGCCTCTCTAAGTGCTTGGCTGGGTGAGGTGCTTGTCCTCTTTGAGTAGAGGTTCTCAGATCAAGGGATGAGCTCAAGAGTTGCTATTGTTGTTCACGTAGCAAGCTTGGGATTAATCCTTGGCAAGGTGAGCTTCTTATGCTTTTGCCACATTTTCTTCTAGTGATGTGTGAGGTAATGCCCACTTGATGGGTAACTTGGCATTTGCTAGGCCCTTACTAACTTTTTCTTCAAAGCCGATTTTTACCCATAACACGATCTAATCTGACCACGTGACCTTTTAGGGTGTATTAACGATGACGAAGGTGAACAAGGCACTCCAAATCGAGGCTAAGAGAAATGCGAGATCACAGGAGGATCTGGCTACTATCACCACTGAAGTGCTAGAGTTTAAAGGGGAAGGTCAAGGATGCAGAGGTTGCTTAAGACAGTAAAGGAGGATCTCGCTACTATCACAAAGTGGCAGATCGCGAAGCCATTACTATGAACCTTGGTCTTATGACCAATGACTTGGACAAAGCTAAGATAAACTTAGATGAAGCTCTTCAACATGCTCACTAGCTGGCTCAACAGGCTGAAGTTTTAGAATAGCATGCTATTTTAGCAAAGCTGAACGGCGAGTTGAAGCCACTATGAAAGAGCTTGAGACAGTAAAGGAGGAGGCCACCAAGGTCAAGGCAAAGATCCTCACTTGGTTGCAAAGGCGACAGAGAAAGCTGAGTCCAGGACTAACTCTATGTTGTTTTATACTTTATGGAAGCATCATCCCAAGCTGGTTTTCTATTTTTAGGCAAGGAAGATCTAACAGCCATGGAATGCTTCAAGAAGAGGAGGGCAACCAAGGCTTGTTTCTCCAGAGAAGACATTAAGCCCACTGCCAGGACCCTTCCCTCTGGGACCACTGCCAAGGAGAGTGGTTCTTAGCTTGTGAAAGCGACTAATGTTCATGTGGTTACCCCTACTAATGAAAGTCCTACCCATGATGATTCAATTCTCAAAGAGCTTACTCCTTAGGCCCCCGTTTATGTAACTTGCTAGATTTTTGCTTCTTGTGCTTGTTGTATAGATTTTTTGATATTTCAACTTACTTTTTGCAATCCTATACTTGGCTATTTCTTAATTTTTTTTTAACAATCGTGATCTAGGTAGCATCTTTCATGGAATTTTATTCAATTTGATTTGGAAATAATTTGATATATATAAAAAAATTTTGGGAGAATGCCTACGCATCTTAGTTCTTGGTCATTTACGAAGTCCAAATTTCTATCAATAATAAGAGTACAGGTGTGCGGCGTTCTAGGCTCAAGAAAATTTCGTTCTATCCATGTCAGCCAAATGATAAGCTCCGTGACAAATAACTCTCCTGATGAGGTATCGGCCTTCCCAGTTTGGCCCTAGGGGTTCTTCATTGGCTTTGTGTGCACCAAGAAGTACTAAACATAAAATGAGAGCACCATGTTTATAATTTCGAGGTCGAACCCTACAGTTATAGTATCTCACGACTCGCTGCTCGTAGGTCAAGATCCTTAGATGCACTCTTTCTCTCATTTCTTTTGCAAGGTTAAGATTTCACAACAAGTAGTTAATTGTTCTCCTTCAGATCAAAAGTGACTTTTTGATGTGACGCCACTTCTAATTCTACTAGGATCATTGCTTTGGAACTATAAACCATCACAAAGGGAGTTTCTCCGATAAAGCTACAGACTGTAGTTCTGTATGCCTAAAGTACCTTAGGTAGTTCATCCATCCGTGCTCCCTTTCTTACCACTAGCTTTGTCTTCAAGATATGCTTTATCATCTTGTTGAGAGCCTCTACAAGTCCAATGGCTTATAGGTGGTCCATAACCAAGAAGCTCTTTGTAATCCCAAGACCGTCACAAAACTCAAGGAACTACTCGCTGGTGAATTGAGTCCCGTTGTCTATAATAATCTACTGGGGGACTCCAAATCTATAGATGATGCTATTCCAGACAAATTTTATGATCTTTGTTGATGAAATCTCTATAAGCTCTTTTGCTTCTACCCATTTGGTGAAATAATCCATAGCTACTACTATATAAGTTTCCATGAACCATGGGAAATAGTCCTATAAGGTCTCCATCCCTCAAATCGTGAAGGGCCATGGACTGACCATTTGTCATAAGTAGGCTAGTCGGGCTTGTGAGATCGTTGTGAATCATTGGCACCTATCAGACCTCTTGAAAAGTTTGATTTCATCCTACTTCATTGTTGGCCAATAGAATCCTTGTTGGAGAGCCTTCTGAGTTAGGGACATCCCTCCAGCATGATTTCCACAATGGCTGGTCTGAATTTCTTCCACGATGATATCACCGTCCGAGCCATCAATGCACCTCAAAAGTGGGGTGGAGAACCCTCTTTTGTATAACACGTTGTCATAGATGTAATATCAGGCTGCTCAAATTTTCAACCTTTAGGCTTCGAGCTTATCATCTGGTAGCTTCCCTTCTTGCAAATAGTCTAGGATCATATTCATCGAAGAGCTCGGTGTCTTGGAAATTGTCATGACTGCCTCCCCTGCTCTATGCTCAAGAGTGAGAGGAGTTCTACCAGCATCGCCCCTAAGAAGTCAGCACCCTTGGTCATAAGGAGGTAGGACAAAGCATCGACATGTGCATTTTGAGCCTGTGGTATTTGGTCAACCTCGTAATGCTAGAATGACATCAATAGCTCCTGAACCTTCTGCAAGTAGGCGACCATCTTCAAACCTCGAGCTTAGTATTCTCCTCACACATGATAGACCACAAGCTGAGAATCACTAAAAATCTTTATTTTCTCAGCTCATACCTCTTTAGCTAACCACAGTCTAGCCAACAAAGCTTCATATTCAGCTTCATTATTCATGGCTTGAAAGCCAAACCTTGACGTGTCGAGGATTTTATGCCCTTTTGGATTGATAAGGAGCACCCCTACCCCAAATTTTTGCTCATTGGATGACCCATCGACATATAATTCCCAGTATGGAAGTGCTGGTGCCTCCATTTTTTCCTGTATAGGGCCGATGAATTCTGCTATGAAATCTGCTAAGGTTTCCCTTTGATTGCCAGTCTCGGCTTAAACTTAATCTCAAACTGGGCTAATACGATTGCCCATTTAAGGAGGCACCCAGAGACATCGGTCTTCTATAGGACTTGCCTCAATGGGAACTGTGTTTGTACTTTTATACTATACATTTGGAAGTAAGGTCACAGCTTTCTTGAGGCAATCACTAGACAGTAAGCAAGTTTTTCCATTGGGGAATACCTTGTCTCCACGTCTCATAATCTCTTACTCATATAGTAAATAGGAAATTGAACCCCCTTTCATCCCGCATCAAAGCTGTGCTAAGAGTGTATTGGGACACTCCCAGATAGACGATCAACTTTTCACCCTCTTTTGATTTTGACAAAAGGGGAACTCTCCCAAGATATTGTTTGAGCTGTTGGAAGGCGATTTCGCATCGTTTCATCCATTCAAATTTCGTTGCCTTCATCAAGATGTTGAAGAAAGGGACGCATTTATCTATTGCCTTTGAGATGAACATACTTAGAGCCATGACTTGGCCGTTTAGGGTTTGTACATCTTTGGGCCTCATGGGGGACCTCATATCAAGTAGAGCTCGGATCTCCTCAGGATTAGCTTCAATCCCTTTGTTGTTTGCCATAAAGCTAAGAAATTTCCCAAAAGTGACCCCGAACACACATTTATGAGGGTTTAGCTTCATTCGATATTTTCTTAGGATTTGAAACATCTCCCCCAAATCGTAGATGTGATTCGTGACTTGTTTTGAATTTCTCAACATATCATCCATGTACACCTCTATCGTCTTTCTGATTTACTCTTTAAACATCATGTTTACTAACTACTAGTAAGTTGCCCCTGTGTTCTTTAGCCGAAAAGGAATTACTTTATAACAATATAACCCACAGTCAGTAATAAACAAGGTGTGCACTTCATCTTAAGGGCTCGTAGGAATTTGGTTGTACCCTGAGTATGCATCTGTGATGCTAAGAAGTTCGTGCCCTACCATTGTGTCTACCAACTAATCAATCCTTGGCAGGGGGAAGTTGTCCTTGGGGTAGGCCTTACTGAGATCAGTGAAGTCAATACGAATTCTCTATTTCCTATTCTTCTTTTTCACAAGGATGGTGTTGGCCACCCAAGTAGGATAGTGAGCTTCCCAAATGAACTTATTTGCTTACAACTTATCTATATCTTCCTTGAGCGCTTCGTATCATTCAGTAGTCATTGGCCTACACTTCTAGCATACTAGCTTATGGCTGGGATCAATATTCAACCTGTGCGACATGACCTATGGATCAATCTTGGCCATATCTTCATGATTCCATGCAAAGACATCAATATTGGCCTTGAGGAACTCTATGAGCTCCGTCTTCATGCATAGAGATAGGTTTTTACCCAATTTGAGGCATCTTCCAACATCATCCTCACTTACTCAAACATCTTCGAGTTCTTTGGTTAGACCTGCTGCCCTTTTAGCATCTACTTCATGAGGATCCAGGTAGTTAGCTATGCCAGTTGAGCTCATGGACCACAGTTTTCCCCCAAAGACTATGTCAATTTTCCTTCTTCTTTCTCCCATTTTGACCACATCACTGTAACATCGTCGAGCGACTTCTTGTTCCACTCGTATGCACCCAACTCCAATTGGGGGTTAGGAATTTTATGATGAGTGTTTTGGGTGATATCACCATGTCCAATTCATTCATTACTGGTCTTCCTAACACCACATTATATGCTTAGGGGGAATCTATAATTAGGAAATTAGCCAAGGCAATGGCTCGATAATCAAAATCCTTTAGGGTTATGGGAGCTTGATTTGTCTAGCTGGGACCACTGCCTTCCCCCATATTGCATCTTCACCAATAAAGCTTGATTTGGCTTTCTTTGGCAGCCCACCAGCTTCATCACTCCTCACAATTAACATGTGTCTCATTTCCCATATGTACCACTCATGGGACCTCTTAGAAGTTCCTGTAACATGCAATCCATCGTGAATGGTAAATATGGTCCTTACCGAGGGTGTGGCTTCATTTTTAGGAGCTGAGTGATGCTAAGCTGGTTGTTGGGGCCATGGGGGTCACTGTCCTAAGGGCTGGACCACATAATCCCTTAGGTGACCTCTTCTAATAAGGTCTTCAATGATGTCTTTAAGCGCCTAGTAATCTGATGTATTGTGCTCGACCTTATAATGGTAGGCACAAAATTTGTTCCTATCTCTTCTTTGGAGAGGAGCTTTTATGGGTCTAGGTCTCCCAAAGTCCTCATTATCCTGTTCCATTATGAAAATATGATCTAGGGCATCCGACAGGATGCTGTAGCTGTCATAGCACCTTTGGTATTGAGGTCGCTCACCTTTAGCTTTCTTCATGACCTGACCTTCAAATCTACTTGCCTGGTCGCTTTATTGTTCTCGTTATCTCCCCTTTTCTTACTTCGACCTAAGCCCCTTGATTCCTCTTTCTAGCTAAGCTTCTTCGAGCCAAAGGTTTCTTCCCACCAAATTTCTTTCACTACTTGCTCGTAAAATTCCCCCAAGTCTTTCACCAAGGGCTTATATATGCTTTCATAGAGCCTACCATCCTTTCTGAGTTTCACTGAAATGGCCATGAAAATGCTTTTGTTAGAAGGGTTTTCAATGTTACTAACCTTGCATCTGAGCTAGGTAATGTAGTCTTTCATTGACTCATCCCTTCGTTAAAATACTGTCGCGAGGTGGCAGGATGGTGCAAGCTACCTTTTAACGCCCCAAACTGGCTAAGAAACTTTTCTTGGCATTCTTCCCAGCTATAAATGCTTCGAGTGGGGATGCTCCAAAACCATGTGTAGGGTATTTCTCCCAGGGCAGTGAGGAAGACATAGCACTTTACTAGTGGATTGGTAGTTTGAATGTCCATCTAGACATTGAATGCGTCTAGATGGTTGTATGGGTCAGTATCCCCATTGTATAATAGAATACTTAAGAGTTTAAACTTCTGAGGAAGGGGTTCAACCTCAATCTCCCAAGTGAAAGGCGATCTATCCTTATAGTGACCTTAGCAATTCTAAGTATTAGGTTACTCTTCCAGTCGCCGGACCCTCTTCAGCAACTCTGCAATTTTTGGGTCTAGAATTCTTGACCGAGGACCAGTGTTTTGGTGGCCCCCTACTCTGCCTCAACCATGAGAGTGGCAATCATGGGTTTACATCTTCCATGATGTTTATGATTCAGAGAGCGGTGCTCTAGCCTTTGCTTGTCGTTGGTTTCACCTAAACTTTACTCCTAGCGCGAGCTCTGGCATCGTCGATTTTCTTCTTGTCCTTCCCTTTGGATACGATGGACTTGTGATCTTAGTCACGAATTGGTCAAGTGGGCCGAGCCTCCTCATCGATGTTCTTCTCTGATAGTCTTTTCCTGCTGACCCACTTGTTGCTGGGGTTCTACTTCATGTGTAACACCCTCAGTTTGCCTTTGTGTGCCCTGAGCTTAGGCCTGAGCCAACGCTCTTATGACGTCAACTAACTCTTTCATGGTATTTTCAAGCATTTCCTGATGTTGGAACCACGCTTGCACTCTATTCATGTCAAAGGCAATAGGTTAATAGAAAATGAGGGGTGTTGTACCAATGATAGCGCCTACCATTGGGGTGGTGGAAGTTCCTACTGTAGGAAAAGCTAGGCCTTTGGCTAGTAGCATCTCTCTTTGGTGCTACGTGAGACTATCTAGCTAGGTAGCGATGGTGCCAGAACTCCTCATTGTCCTTCCTCTTGCCATTGTAGCTAGTCGGTAAACTAAATGAGAAGTTGGGGCCCACGATAGGTGCCAAAAATATTGATGACGAAATTTGGTTCTAAGAATCCAAGATTGCAGTCAACAGAGTCAGTTCTTGAGAAACCCGAATTGCTAGTTGAAGGGTGCAGGTATTGATTAGGGAAGATAAAAGAAGAGAGGAAGCAAATGACGTAATGAACACAGGAATTTATTGTGGTTCAGGTAAAGCCTATCTAGGCCCCCACTTTCACACTAAATTGTATTATCGGATGAAGAATGGTGATTCTTTTAGAATTGCTGGGTTACAACAATGCTCTCTCACTGGGTCTTAATTTATTCTAGCAAAGTGTTTGCATGTAATTCTCACTTGCTTCATGCAACGGTTCTTCCTAACTATATATAGACATAAGGAGGGTTACAAGTGTAATTTTAAAGATAGCAAAATGATTACATATGCTGCTCTGGGCATTTAATGCTTGGCATCAGATAATAAATGCTGGATGAATCACTATTAGATATCCGAGGGGCTGATGTGCCGGTTCTGAATAATGACCTATCAATTGAGGGACATATATCTTCGGTAACTGACTAGACCTTTTGTACATATTCTCAGCTTACTACCTCAACGACCTAATGAGGCATTGATGGGATTCTCTCAACTCGTTTGACGAGTACCGCAGAGGTTATCCTTAGTGCTCATGCTCAAGCAAGCCAGGGTCTTCATTTTGCTTACATTGTGGTGATCTGTGACTCTTGCTGCATGACCCCAATCTGGGCTCTTTGTGCTTTGTGCCTATTTTGGGCCATTGTGAGTTTGTTTTATTTTTGCTTGGTGAACACCCATAACATTTCTATCAAGCAAACAACCAATTGTGTAAATTATGATTAAATTCTTGAGCAAAGCATAACCCATTTTGGAAAATGGTAAGGGTTTGATAAATCAAAGATAGTGAAAAAGGGATAATTTGGATGGATAATTATAAGCCAAAACAATCCACCTTAACCAAATTCAACAATGTAAGAATAAGTTAAACTTTTCATTTTTATTTTGCTCTCAAAACCTTTTCAAGGATGTTGGTTTTCTGGTCTATAGGTAGGAATGCAAGTTTACTAGCTCTAGTGGTTTTGGATCAGGTTTCATTAGAAGAACTAGGATTATATGTGGTTTTTGAATGTTTGGAACAAGAAAAGAAGAATATAGGTCTAGGTTAAACTTTGTGGGTTTGGAAGAAAATTTCTTTTTCCTTTTATGTGTTTGACATCAACTTTCAGTACTAAAACCAATTCTTGCAACAAACCAATTGAGGATAAGGCAACAATGTCTTTCTTATGCTAAGCCTAGTATGGAATGCACATATATCCATTTCAACAAGAAAATGATGGCTAATTAAATGAATTTTGAATTTTTTTCAATAGCCTTTTTCATAACAAGGATCTCCTTGAAGGTAGAATGATAATGTTGATAAGTCAGTTTAAACTTACTATTTTGATATCCACAAATTTTTTGTCCCCATGTTAAATCAAGTAGCAAAGCTCCCCAATATTGGTCACTAGCATTAGTTTAAAGGATACATTGACCATCATTAGAAGGTATACAAAAAGATGGCAAATTTTTTGAACATTCTATGAACTATTTGATCATATTAGTGTGGCAAAAAGTTCATTAGGTTGAATTCTTCTGGAGTAACTAGGCCAAGACAACATGGTATTAGGCTATTCTTGAGATAAAGTCTTTCATGTAATTTACTAATCCCAAAAACCACTATATCTGCTTGATTGTCAGATTATCATCAGGAAATTCCTAGATTTTCATGGTTATATGGGGCTATAACTAAATTTCTCCATTTTATGTGATCAAGCTAAGAAAATCAATTGAAGACTGTATTAACTACATCTTCTTTTGTGACAAAATAATTCCATATTTCTAGACCAAAGTATGCAATTGCTCAAGGAGAACCATATGGTCCTTAGGATTGGAAGAAAATAATAAGATATGATCAATATAAATAAGGGCTGAGTAGAGAATTGGCTCGAATATTTTGGTCATGACCTTTTGGAATTAAAAGGGAGCATTTCTTTTTTTTTTTTAAGCCAAAGGACATCACTGTCCACCGGTAATGGAAGTTAGGGATACAAAAAGCAAGTTTGTACCGTTCTTCTAGATGTATTCCTAATTGCCAAAATCCTACTTTAAGATCAAATTTGGAAAAAAAAATTGCATTAGGAAGCTTTTGCAGGAGAACTTCTCTTATTGAAAGTGGAAACTTAATATCTACGAAAAATAGGTTCAAAAGCTTGCAATCAATAACAAATTTTAATTTTCCACAAACTTGTTTCTACCCTTTTGATTACATAAAAAGCTTGGCATACCAAAGGAAATGATGTTTCTTCTATTATGCCTTGTACTTTCAGTTAAGCTAGTTTTCTTCAGTAAGCTTTTAATGATCAAGGTGCACCCCAACATGGGTTGCTTTTGTTGGATTGATATCTTCACTTTTCTTAATAGGTAACTTGATGAAGAACTCTAAGTTAAACCATAAAGGATGGTCACATTTTTGGAGGAACTCTGAGTGAGATTCTACATATGACTTCTAAATAATTATTTGGGAAAAGATTTCAAACTCTGTTGTCATGGAGATATCTCTAGGATAAAAGTCCACAGTTGAAAATATTCTTTTCTCTCCAATCTACCTACTTAACAATGTACTTTGTCTTTAAGTATTTTTTGAATGAGATAAAAACCAACAATAATGTCTTTTCCTGGTCCCTTGCGCCATAGAATCGGTGCTTAACCATATAATTAGGGAGAATCTTAAAGTAAACAAGCTTTGAGATTCTTGTCAC
Organism: Saraca asoca; assembly: GCA_026873985.1. NCBI lineage: Eukaryota > Viridiplantae > Streptophyta > Magnoliopsida > Fabales > Fabaceae > Saraca > Saraca asoca. The sequence continues at coordinate 3,626 of JANHAO010011270.1, read as the reverse complement.
CACCATATTTTCTCCATTAGCTACCCTAAATAGTTGCAAGTTTTCTTCCAAGAGTCAAAAGGTAGGATGTCAGGGTTTATCATATAGTGCATTGCTCCAATATCAAAGAAAGGAATGACATTAATGGGTTAATAATATTTTTATGGAGCAATTATGGCTTTGATGATTGGGACACGGTTATACCTAAATAATGGGTTTGAGATGTCTTCAAAATTCTTAGAGTTTGTCAATTCTGAGTCTTCTTATATTTCTAAAGATTTTACTTGCATCATATTAAGTTCCTCATCAAAGAACACATCTGATAGGTCATTAGAAGATTCTTGTTCTTCTTTAATACAAAAGATAGATTCTTCTTATGGTTCTAACCCTTCTTCTTCAAAGAGGGATTTAAGATTCTCATCTGACTACTAGTGTTGATCAATTAGATTTTAGTAAGAGATGATCTTTGGGCATATATTGGCAAGGAGTCCTTTTTGCTTGAAAATATAACAACGATCTCCTTTTTTCTTGCCTTGGTTTTTCTTTCTTCTAAAGTATCATACCTTAAATTTGTTCTTTCTAAATTTCTTATAGAGAGAATCTTTAATGGAAAGATCAGGTCTTCCATATGCTTTCTAAGCTTTAAATTGTTAAAATGCTTGAAAAAGATTCTTTGATCACACAGGAGATCAAGGGCTGCTACCATAGCTTGGTATAGATCTCCTAATGCAGCAAAAATTTTATCAATTCTTCCCTAAATAAATGTTTTCAAATAAAGTAACAAGTGGGTATTTGGTTAGGATTTAGGGTGATAAAGACAAAGTCTTCATTCTTTTTTGCATAGGTTTCGTCAATGGAATGGGTTTGCAATATGTAGGAAAATTGGGTATGAAACGTTGTAGCATATGCATCATGAGACATAGGAGTAATTTGCAGCTGGGTTTTTAGAGCTGAGCTTAAAGTTGGATCCTTTAAAGAAATATTAAAATTCAAGAATATCGTTACAAACATAGTTCCAGCATTCAAGGTAGATTGAATAGTGGCTAGGCAAGTTTATTGGTATTTGTCACACCTAGTATCAAATACTGCCATTCTTGATACTACTAGTAACCCATTTCCTCTATGAAAGGTGAGTCTAATTCATATGGCTCCAAATTGAATATGGGTATATCCTTTCTTCTGTATGGAATTAACTCACTAGAGAAAGGTATGCTAAACAATTGTTCTTTTTTAGTTGTAGGAACAACGCATTGATCAAATCTAGAGGCCTGAATATATTATTTGACCTCATGATTTCAAGGCTTTATTAGAAAGTTGATTGTTTTATGTGTCTAGGTTTGAGAGACCTTTTCAAGGACTATCAACAATAGGAATTTTACCTCTACAGAGTATTTGAAAAAGCCTCTCAAACCTAGAAACAAAAGATAATCAGCCTTCTGATAAAGCCTCAAAATAATATGGTCAAAGAATATGTTTAGGCCTCTAGATTTGATCAATGCTTTGTTCCTACAACTAAAAAGAACAATTGTTCACTAGACATTTCCCTAGTGAGTTAATTCCATTGTTGCAAAAGGAAGGATTTACCCATATTCATTTTGGAGCCATAAGAATTACACTCACCTTTCATGGAAGGAAAAAGGTTACTATAATATCAAGAATGGCAATAGTTGATACAAGGTGGAACAAATACCAACAAGCTTGCTTAGGCACCATCCAATCTACCTTGAATGCTAGAACTATTTTTGTAACCATATTCCTAAATTTTAATATTTCTTCAAAGGATCCAACTTTAAGCTCAGCTTTGAAAATCTAGCAACAAATTACTAGTTGTCCTATGTCTCATGAAGCATATGTTGCAATGCTTCATACCCAATTTACCTACAAGTAGCAAACCCATTCCATCGACCTAGCCTATCTAGAAAAGAATGAAGACTCTCTTCTTATCACTTTAAATCCTAACCAAAGCCCCACTTGTTACTTCATTCCAAAATAGTTAAATCTTGCCAAATTCTTAGGTAACCCACTTCAAAAAGACCTAGTTTTCTAAACAACTAGTTCAAATAGTTAAACCATCCTTTGAAATAAAGGATAATAGATCCATCCAAATTTTATTTTCAAAAAAGAACTTCCTCCACTCCTAATTGGCCACACAGATTCTAAAACAAATGATGCTAGAAGACAATGTAGATTTTCAAGTTCCAACATAGGCTTTTGATTCCAATGGAAAGCCAATATATGAAGCCACAACATATGAAGGCCATAAATGATATGATCCAGCTTCTTGCACTTGTGAGTCATGTATATAATGAAGTGATGAAGAGGAAAACCAATCAAGGAAAAAGCAAAACAAAAAGAAATCGAGCTAGCAAAGGCTTAAAAAGAGATATCAAATAGGAGATCTGAAAGTCGGAATATTAGGAAAACCTAGCAGCAAATTTGATTATTAGGTATCATATGCAGATCCACCTCCTTTCTATATGATGCAAGATTACCCATATCTAGATCGTGATGATAAAGTTCCCCATCATGAAAATGACTTCCCCTATTATAGTATACCTTAAGGAAGAATAAAACAAAACAAAATAGGAAAATTAGAGGTAAATGGGTCTAACAACTAGATGGTTCTCAAGTCATAGAATCCAATCCTATAAAACAAATTATCAACTAGCAATAAGAGAATGCCTTATCCTAGAACAAGTTGCTCAAGCAAATAGTTATTTCATAGGACAAATTGGAAACAAAGATTGAAGCCCAACACATGACTACAAAGTAGGCTATCAAAGAGCTATCTCAAAAGATTCAATACTTTTATTAGAAGTTACCCCAATTGATCTTAACTTCTAGATCATTATCTGATCTTGTAACCCAAAAAGAAGCTGAGATGAGAAACTTGAAGGTTCAATTGAATTCATTCATAGCTCCACATTCTAGAGTGATTAATCAATCATTGGCTACAAGCCTGCCACCCATGACGTAGCCTTTGTTGAAAATCCTTAGACCTTGCAATGCTGCTACTTTCCCACCACCAAAACTTCTAAATCCACAACCTCTAAAAATTCCAACTTCTAGTAAAATAAAAAAGCATAAAGGGCTCTCACCCTCCAAAAGATAGCTCTAATAGAAGATCCTTTTGATAATGGCTTGATTTAATTCCTTAGAAAAATGACAAAAATCAAGGAAGTTATCGAAGAACCTCTAGACAAAAACCCTAGCCAAATCCAAGACCCAGTTTCTACCATCTTTATGATAGAAAGAGAAAAGGGAGAAACCTCTGGAGTTTACCATGAAGAACCACTAGAATCAATAAATGATGAGCAATCAAATGCTCCATCCAAAAAAATGGTATTTTGCTCACACTATTAAGGGATTCACCCTAGATGATATCTAATAACAAAATATTTTACTTATTTAATTGTCCTCTCACTAAGCTTTTTAAAGTTTAAAATTACTTACTTCCAACTATGTTATTGTATATTCATAGTGTGATGTCAATTGGATTCATTATGGAAAATTCTATAATATTTGGCTTTGTTGAGCAATTTCTATATTTTAGCTATAACATGAGCTACACTTATCCAATTAATGTGATTCTTATCTTGTAGGAAATCTAAGACATAGCTCTACAACCTTCATGAAGACCTCCAAGG
>JANHAO010011269.1:0-17096 GCA_026873985.1 Saraca asoca | reverse complement strand
AGAAGCAATCTAACAACAAAAAGCCATTTTTCAAGAATTTCACATATAAAGGCTTCTATACAAAGAACTTGATATCTTAATACACAATTACTACAAATAAATCTTTTGCTCTACGATTGTTCACTAGGGTCTAAAGTATTAGTATGCAGCTTGGCTAGAGCTGGGATGCTACCAGTGAGCCTGTGGAGATTGTTGAACAAACTATACTGCTAAGAGCTTTTAACATGGATATCTTGAAAATTCAACTGTAGAGTTACTATAAAATAAATCTGATGATTTAGGATTACTCACCAGGTCTGAAAGTGTCTACTATCAGCTCATCGCTGGCCGAAGTGCCGCCGGCGACCCACAAGCCTTGACTAGCTGAACCAGCCATGACACAAGGGAGGGAAGAAAGGGACCGAACTGCTCAGCCTTAAACAGTCCAAGAAGTCACTGGGAACGGGAAGAAGTGGCCGATGGTGATTGGACGGCCACTGAACTCCATGGTTAAACTAGCTTCCATCGCCCCCATGAGAACAAGCTCAATGGTGCCGAGCTACCCCGCCGGAAAGGAGAGCATTGAAGAAGAAGACAAGCACGCCGGCATTGTTAGACGTTGGAGAGGAGGGAGCTACAACTCACCACCACCGCGAGCCACACCTTCCGTCAAAACTGCATGCCGTGGAAGGAGAAGACACCGAAGGAAAGGATAGAGGAAAAGGACGGGTGGTCAGAGCTCAAAATATGGCCGGAATCACGCCGACCAAGGAGGAGCTTCAGAAATCTCTAGAAACGCCCATGGAAGAAGAAGAAGAAGGAAGAAGGAAGAAGGAGAGGGCTGAATGGGGGGTACCGACTGCGCCTTTTATAATTAAAATAATTTTTATCAAAATTATGTTTTGGCCCCAATATTTTAGGCTATTTCAAAAATTACCCCACCTGAAAATAAGGCTTTTCACTTTAGTCCCTGAAAAATCTTTCAGTTTAGTCCTTTTCAATTTTTAAATTTTATTTTAAATTTCCTTTTTTATTTTTCTAATTTTTTCGGGTATTACAGTAAAGAACCCAAGTTAGAATTAGATGTCATTGAGTGAGTACCTCGAATTGTCAAGTGCGAGTTAGAGACCTCTCGCATTCCCTCAAACAGAAGGGCACATCTCATTGAGGAATCCCCCAACCCCTCAGCGAGAAGTTCATGGCCATCCGAAGGACGATCGGGCATAAGCTACAAGGCCAGTCAGAGCTATCATCTTGACCGACTTCCAACTCACCCACGAGCAACAACTACCTGTGCGGAACCCAGTCAGCAACCTAATGCATCCATTCCTTGCTGACAGCTCAACCTCCAAACTTACACATCAACTCCCCAAAAATTTGACAATGATTTGCCCAGCATTAATTATCCGATGCCAACCATTAAATGACTGAGACGACGGGAGTAATCATTTCACTGCTTATAAAATTACACTTGTAATCCTCCCTCCCTCTATAAATAGAGAGAGGAAGCCATCATATGGGAAAGATATTATAGATACATGCAGAAACTCTGCCAAAATAGGGAGTGAACATTGTTCATTAAGAGAATACTTCATTGTTGTATACTCATTCTATAAAACTGATCTCCTTGGTGACAATAAAAACATCAATGTAGACGTAGGGGCCAAAAACTAGCTTTAGCCGAACCACGATAAACTCCTGGTGTTGTTGTTTCTTCTTCTTCTTCTTCTTCTTCATTACTTTCCTTTGCTATATTTCTGTCATATCTGGCTTGCAGTTAGGGATAACACAAGAGCTGTATAGTTGACTGGATTTTTGTGTTAACATTTTGGCATTAGAGGAAGGGCCCCCACTGCATACTCTTCATTTTCCCTCTCTCATAAGCTGTTTCAAGCATGATGGCAAGAGGAAGGACTACCAGGAGTGCGGGAGTTCTAACTGGCCATCCTGAAGTTCGGACGGAACAACAAGACGCAGTTGCTCCCAAGATGGGTGCCAACTCCAGCATAGTTTCCTTTGCTCAATACCAACCCATAGCCCACGAGGTTGGCGAGATTCGGATTTGGTGACAGTGCCAAGAGGTGCTTGACCGATGCCAGGAAGCGCTGGAGAATATGATGAAGGAACTGGCTGATATGGTCAGAGTATTGGCTCAAACGTGTGCCCAAGGAGCACAAAGATAGGATGAAGTGGTTGCACCTAAAGGCGGACGTAATCAGTCAGGGCCTCAACATGAAGAACAAGTCAAAGTTGAGTGCCACTAAACTGGCTCATTACGCTCATCCAACTCAAGGCTAAGGTCCAAAGCCCATTAGGATCAAGAGGATAGGGGGGAGGATTCCCAATGTGATAACTTGCATAAGAGTGAAAGCTCACACGAAACTGACAGCGAGTAAAAGATTGATCGTGTCTCGTTCTATAATGGGCGTGCTAAGAAACATAAAACTTCAGACCGATATTCTCATAGTAGGTGAGAAGAGAGAAGTAGAAAGACCTCCAGCCAGCAGTCTAAGTCCTGGGACCCAATGCTTGAAGAACTACTCCAGAGGATGGAACAATTGGAGAAAAACTCTACATCCCAGGGGAACTGGGAATCACATGAGGAGAGAACCCCATTCTCCTACCAGATTGAGACAAAGTCACTCCCCTGTAGGTTCAAAACTCCAAACATCCCCCTCTACAATAGGGATAGTGACCCTTATAGTAATCTAGACACTTTTAATGTCCAGATGGACCTGTAAACATCCAACCTGTAGGTAAAATGCCGAGTTTTTTCGATAATGCTCAAAGAAATACCCTGGCATGGTTTAGAAGTCTCCAGGCCCGTAGCGCAAGGAGCTGGGAGGAGTGTCAAAGCAAGTTGCTCAACCAATATAGAGCACTAAAAAGATAACTCGCCCCCTCTTATCACTTGGCCACCGTCTTTCAACGAAAAGATGAATCTTTGAAGGATTACATCGCCAGGTTTCAGTAAGAGGTCAGTAATGTGGACAATCCATCTGACAAGAGCATCCTCACAGTGATATCGACTATTCTCCAAAAGGATGGAAAGCTATATGAGGACATATATAAGTCCCCTATCAAGAGCTTTGGCAAATTTTATGAGCGAGCTGCTAAGGAAATTTGGTGAGAGGAAACCTTTGGCCCAAAGAAGCCAAATAAGAAAAAAGAAATTGATACCTCTAACCAAGGCAAGAAACGGAACGAAAGGGAGAGTGGCAAGGACGACCAGAATGGGGGTTCTAAAGGCCAAAATGCGAAGAAGGCTTGGGGTGAACAATCCCAATACTAACACCGATACGATACTTACGCTATCCTATCGGACGCATTAGACAGAATCTATGCAACCAAGAGGCATAATGAAGATTTGGCAGGCCAAGGCCGATGAAGACCCCATTTGAGAAGAGTAACCGTAATAAATTTTATGCCTATCACAGTGCGGCCAGGCACAACATATCAAATTACTAGGCATTGAAAGGTGCCATCGAAGACCTCATTAAAAGGGGCCGCCTGAGAGATTACGTGGTGAGATCCCAAGGCTAGCAACCCTCGCGTCCTTGTCAACCTATGCAGTAGTGCCATCAGACTCCCGAGCACGAGGAGATGCCACCCATAAGAACCATTTTCACCATACACAGTGGGCCTCACATCGTCGGCACCTCGAATCAATTACATAATTGGTATTTACGAGTGGCGAGATGTGTCCTTCTGACGAGCCATGTGGAGTGTGAGAGACTCACCAAAAAGGCCAAGATATCCTCTAAAACTATTTCCTTCACAAAAGAGGACACGTAAGGGGTCCATTATCCCATAACGACACCATAGTCATCCGAGCAAAAATTGGCAATGCCAATGTAAGAAGGATTATGGTGGACACTGGGAGTTCTATAAATATGATGTACAAAGGGTGCTTCGACCAAATGGGAGTGAAAAAAGATTAGTTGGACCCATCACCTAAACCTCTCTATGGCTTCACTGGAGACAGAATACTCCTAGTAGGATGAATTAAGCTCCCACTTACTCTGAGAAATCATGACAAACAAGCAACTATCATGGTAGACTTCTTGATTATAGATTGTCACTCAGCTTATAATGTGATGTTGGGACAACTTGCCATGAATGACTTCGAGATGGTAACGTCAACCAGGACGTTAACCATCAAGTTCCCTACCTCGGATGAAATTGGGTGCATGTGCGGAGAGCAACAAGTAGCCTGACACTATTATGAAAAGGCGGTTAAACATGGGGTCCATAGGATGAAAGCAAACATTATGTCCAGGAGAGAGCCCCGAGTGATAAGCGAGAAAGGGGTCAGTTATGACCTCGACCCTTGAGAGGTGGATGTCGTGAGCCACTGGACTAGTCAAAGAGCTAGAAGATGTATGGGTTAGCGAGGTGGATGGATAGAGATGCCTCAGGTTGGTGAAATATTTGCCACCTGACATTAAGGTACAACTGATAAATTTTCTCAAACCAAATGTTGATGTCTTCACCTGGAACGATGAAGATATGGGGCGAATTAATCCGAGCATCATGTCACACTAACTGAATGTTGATCCCCAGGCCAAGCCAGTTTGCTAGAAGAGAAGACCAATGACCGCCAAACGGTATGAGGTGCTCAAAGAGGAGGTGGACAAGCTCTTAGCAAATAACTTCATTCGTAAGGCACGATACCCTACTTGGATGGCAAACCCCGTACTCATAAAAAAAAGAATAGAAAGTGGAGAACATGTATTGATTTCACTGATCTCAATAAAATATGCCCTAAAGATAATTTCTCTTTACAGAGGATAGACCAACTCGTGGATGCCACGGCCAGACATGAATTACTCAATTTCATGGATGTCTACTCACGATACAACCAGATTCCAATGGCCATACAAGATGAAACATATACCTCATTCATCACTGACTGCAGGCTATATTGTTACAAAGTGATGCCCTTCGGACTTAAGAATGTGGGGGCAACCTACCAATGGTTGGTAAACATGATGTTTCGAGAAAAATTTGGTAAAACTATAGAGGTATATATAGATGATATGCTAGTGAAATCAAAACAGCTTGTTGATCGTATCCGTGACCTTGACGATATGTTCCATACCCTGAAGAGGTATCGAATGAAGCTTAATCTGCACAAGTGTGCATTCAAAGTAGCCTCAGGCAACCCTAAAAAAAATTTATGCATTACTTAATATACATTCTCCTGTAGAACCAAAAGATCTCTAGAGCCTGAATGGCCAAGTTGTTGCACTCAGTAGGTTCATTTTCAAGGCAATAGACAAATGTGTCCCTTTTTTCGACGTCCTCAAGAAGGTAAAGAGGTTCGAATGGACCCCCAATTGCATGATCACATTCCAAGAGCTTAAAATGTATCTCAAGCAGGCACTTTTCCTTTCCAAACTAAAAGAGAGCAAAAAATTGACTATGTATTTGGGTGTATCCTAACATGCCTTGAGCATGGCACTCACGCGAGAAGAGGGAGGGATTCAACTCCCCATTTACTATATAAGTAAAAGACTGCTGGATGCAGAGACAAGATATTCACCCATGGAGAAGCTCATCTATTACCTGGTTGTTGCCTCAAGAAAGCTACAACCCTATTTCCAGGCCCACAGCTTCAAGGTCCCCACTCAGTACCCAATAAGACAAGTTCTACAGAAGACAAACACCTCAAGAAAATTACTTAAATGGGCGATCGAACTTGTACAATTTGACATTGAATACAAGCCCAGAACAACTATAAAGGGCCAAGTGCTGGCTGATTTTATTGCTGAATTCACAAGCCCCTTGCAAAATGAGGTAGCAATCCCTGAAGCCTCGTGGTGGGAGCTGTTTGTTAACGGATCATCCTCTGATCAAAAGGCCAGAACGAGAATGCTCCTTATTAGTTTAGATAGGCACAATATCTTCAGCGCCTTAAGGTTTGGTTTTCATGCTACAAATAATGAGGTTAAATATGAAGCCTTACTGGCGGGCTTATGATTGGCTAAAGAGGTGCACACTGAGAAAATAAAGATTTACAGTGACTCACAACTGATTGTCTGTCGAATAAGGGGTGAATACCAAGCATGGGGGAGAAAATGATGAAGTCTCTCTAGAAAGTCCATGAGTTGCTAGGCTCCTTTCAACAGTTTGATATCACACAGATCCCACGAGCCCAGAATGCACGCACAAATACTTTGGCTCGACTATTTACCACCGATGATCCAGACCTTATTGGAATGGTCCTAGTAGAGCTCCTTCCATCCCCAAGTATTGAACAAGGAGATGTTGTCATAGCAATCACTGAAATGCCTAATTCTTGGATGAGTCCGATCGTAGACAACCTATAGAATGAGAAACCACCAGAAAATAGACTCGAGGCGCGATGCCTATGAGCCTGACCCGCCAGATACTGCATTTTTGGGGATACACTCTATAACAGGGGATTCACAACCCCACTTTTGAGGTGTATAGATGGTGAAGACTACAACACCGTCTTAGAGGAGATTTATTCAGGACATTATAGAAATCATGCTGAGGGGCTCTCCTTAGCACAAAAAGCCCATCGATAGGGGATGGATCTTATCGAGCCACTTCCTAAGACACGGGGAAACTGTAAGTATGCAATAGTGGCAGTTGACTAATTTACCAAATGGGCGGAAGCAAAGGAACTTGCTGAAATCTCATCTTCCAAAGTTGAGAGGTTTGTCTGATTGTAAGGTCAGGGTCCCTCAACAGATTGTCACTGATAACGGGACCCAATTCACTAGTGAGCAATTACTTAAGTTCTGCGAAGACCTCAAGATTGTCAAAAGCTTCATAGTTGTGGATCATCCACAAGTTAACGGGCAAGTTGAAGCTATCAACAAGATCATCAAGAAGATCTTGAAGACTAAGTTAGAGGCCAAGAAGGGAGCTTGGGTAGATGAATTATAGTTAGTATTATGGACCTATAGGACCACACTGAATAGCTCCACTAGAGAAACCCCCTTCTCTTTAGTATATGGATGTGAGGCAATGATCCCCACAGAACTTGAAGTCGCTACACAGAGAAGGATCACCTTTAACCCGAAAGACAATGACTAACTGCTCACTACGAACCTAGATCTCTTAGAAAAAATGAGAGAAAAAGCCAGCCTTAGAACCGCGACCTAACAACGATGCATAGCAAGATATTACAACTGTAGAGTGTAAGCACGAAAATTCAAACCCAGAGATCTCGTTTTGCATCTTATCCTCCCCAAAGCCCGCAAACCCAACGAGGGAACCTTATGACCAAACTAAGAAGGTCTATATATTATTAAAAAGATCGTAAGTGATGGACCCTATCATGTGGCAAACATGAAGGGAATAGAATTCCCCCATGCTTGGAATGCCAAGCACCTCTGTCATTATTACCAATAAGTGCCTTGGTACTTTATAATTGATTCATTGTACATATCAATGTAATTCTTTAAATTCTTTCAAATAAGATTAGAAACTTTTCTGACAAGTTATATGTCGTGTATGTGTAAACCTATTATCTGAGCATAACTGAATGGAAATCATGCAAATAGTTATGTACCAAAATAATAGGGGCGGGAAAAGCTTAGCTTTATCATAGGATTGTACAAGCTGTTTATAAAGTTCATTGCATATGCCAGGTACATCAAAAATCAAATTACATAATCAATGTCCTACGAGGGTGGGGAATCAGGCACTGAACTTTCCATAGGCTGTGAGCCAGAAGCCGAGGCATCAGAGGCATCAGGCACAGGAGCAACATTGGTGGCTTGGGAGTCATCCTCTACTTGGACTACAACTTCCATAGATGAGGCACGAGCTTCAGCACTCTAACTCTTCCTTGCTACTCGAGCCTTCCATCGAGCAACCCCTCAATAGCTTCAAGATTGAAGAAGGAATAGTCAAGATCCAGATACTTTCCCCACACGATGTAAAGGAATGACTCGAGAATACTCCTCCTTGTCTCTGTGGCCAACTTTGCTACATGTAAGAGTATCTCAACTTCATCCTTTACTGCCTTCTTTTTGACCAACTGTAGCTCCCTTTTCAACTTTGTTGCTTCCTCGATAGAAGCCTTAGCCCATTGTTTGGTGGCTCTCACTTTCTCTTTAGCGGTGCTCACCACCCTATTCATATGTTACAGCTACAGTTGGGCATCATACAGCTCCATCCTTGCTTTGGTAAGGTCATTAGATGCAAGACCGATGTTTATCTCCAAGTCCTCATGATGCTTTGTCTTACGGGATAGCTTGGCCTCCAATTCCCTCATCTTCCCCCCCAAGCTCCTGGACTTCGACTCATTGGGCCTCCATCTCCTCCATGATGGCTAGCCTCTCTCTATCCCTGTTCTCACACTCACCAACAATCTTCATCAGCGATAACACGTTTGCCAAAAATAGACAATAAGGTCAGACTTAACAACAAGATAGATAGCCAAGATAAGTGAGGACACATGCCATTAGACCCTATCGGGCAGCAAATCCTGCCAAATTCCTAAGGGAGAGGTCTTTGCTCTCAATTGCCTGAACCTTGCCACCATTGCCCATAATTGTGAAGAAGTTCTCGATAAGCTTCCGAGCAGGCACCTCCGTCTTGAAACCAGGCTCAGCTAGTGGCCTTGTGGGGTCAACTCCTAAGGGATTCTAAAGGGTCACCCTCTCCTCCTCCTAGGTAATCCTCTACCTCTTTTGGAGAGAGCCAGAAGGTCTAGGAGGACAACAGTGTGAAATATCTCCACCCCTTCAGAGCGCGGTGAAGAGGCTAGATCTAGGGGTGGAACTTCAATGGCAGTAGCTGGTTGTTCTGCCATAGTCAGAATGGCTTGTACCTCAGCGACCGCTGGAGCTTTGAGAATAGGTCCTGCAGTAGGAGCCAGGGTTTAGTCTGCAATGATCTGGGATGAGGCCACAACATGGCCCAAGGGAGCCTTGTCTTCACTATATGGTGAGGGCGCCCTAAGAATTAGATCCATGATTTTTTCATAGCTGTCAAAATCTGCTAGTCGCACTTCCTGCAGTTGATGAATCCCTATCTTGCTCGTCACGATAGTGTTTATTGGTGGAGTAAGGTTATGGATGTGGAGAGTGTCCTTACTGAACTTAAAATCATTTTGGAGGTTTCTCGACGAAGTGAAACTATCAAGAATGTCCAACTCTTCGACCCTGAGAGCTAGTTGCCTACCAGTACCGTTTGCAAAATTAAACAGAAGGTTAGAGCTCAAAACAAGAAGTTAGAATACAGAATAAATACTTAAAAAGTAAGCAAATAAACAAGCTCATCTAAGCCCCGCCCACCTACCCGGAACAAGGACAAAATTGAAATTCTTGAGGCATTTTAATGAAGTGCATGAAATATAGAACCAATGGGTCTTGTAGCATCCTGTGTTGGACTTTCCCTTCGCACTCCCTTGTGGAAGAATTTCCTTATAAGGTGTTTGCCTCATCGAGAGATAATAGAACCCATCCTCTAAACTTGCAATCCTAAGGTCATAAAGGTAGCAAAGGGTCTCGGGTGAAGGCGGAGGAAGGCCGTTGGCCTTATGTATAAGAGTCAACAAAATCAGAGTAGTGTATGAATTTGGTGTCAATTGAAAAGGACAAAGCTTTATTTTATTCAAAAATTTGACAATAAAAGGATGAAAGGGAAATCTCAATCCCACGAAGAGGTGCGGGATGCAAATGGCTAAAAGGTCGCGAGGAGGGTGAGTGGCGTAATCGTCAACAGTGGGGACCATGATGTTGCATCCCTTGGGAATGCAGTTCGACTCCACGACATAGGTGACATTCCAAATTCGAACAGTGGACTTGTGATGCTTGAACACATGATGATCGGGGCGCTGGATCAATATCGCCCTCTGACCCTCAACGCGTCTCGAGCAAGAACCTGGGTTTGGAGTGACTCCCCTCCATCTCGATGTCGCGACACTAGCTTGTCGAACATTCCTCATTTTCAGGGATGAATCGGGTTCATCATTGTCACTCCTAATCAGATGATGACGGCACACATGACCTGCTCCCATCTGTAAAAGAAAATAAAAAATGACTGATAAGCCTCCCAAAAGTGAACCATACTGAAACTAAAACTACAAATCCCCTACTCCGTAGGCCATGCGCACCTATGCCACCACAACAATAATCTAGACCCCAAAAATGGAGAACATACTCTGAATGAACAATGGAACAATAGGGGACATAGACATATATGGGGAATCCTAGAATCTATCGGCAACCCAACTATCCTACTCCAATCAGAAACTAGGCATCTGAAGTACACCTATTTACTAACATTAGCAAACTTCTAATCAACTAGATGAGGTCAAGCCCCTAACCTCCTACAAAGAAAGAACAATGCACAAGACACAGAGTCAAAAGGGAGCATACTATGATTATTAGAGGAGGAAAGTCTAAAAAATCGATAAATTACCGGGAGAGCAAGTAGAAGATGGCAGAAATTGTTGGCAAAGGGACTGTGATAGCGACAGAAAAGGCAAATGAGGTTAGAATGCTAGAAGCCAAAAATTTTTCAAATGACTGAGTAAGAGGGAGAAGGAGGACTCTCCTTCGGCTTAATACAGGATACAACCCTGCCATTGGATCAAAAGGGGTGTTAGTTACCCATAATCCAATAGTCCAAAGGAAATAGCAGCTAAGAAATGATAGTTTAGCTCATGTATGCCAAAAAGTTGGAAATAATAGTTACTAGCTGCCCTCAGGAAAATGAAAAGCTGCACGTTTGGAACAAACAAGAGAATTGAACGGTCCATGGAGATTGCACATCACGAAGCACTGAGGCTAAACATACATCTTGTGTCCAAGTCATGCATCAGCCATACATAGAATTCTTGTGCAAGCCACGTCCAAGTAATGTGCTTGCACGCATAGAATTCTTGCACGAAACAACCCTGCATCCAAGTAATGCATTAAATGCATAGAATTCTTGCACGGGTTTGGGGGCTCAACATACATCTCGCGTCCAAGTAATGTTCTTGCCCGTATAGAATTCTTGCACAGAACAACCATGCGTGTAAGTAATGCATTAAAAATGAAGAATTCTTGCGTGGGTCGGGGGGCTCAGCATACATCTCATGTCCAAGTAATGCATTAGCCATACGTAAAATTCTTGCATGAGCCGCGTCCAAGTAATGTGCTTGCCCCGCACAGAATTCTTGCGCAGGATGACCCTGCATCCAAGAAATGCATTAAAAACGTAGAATGTTTGTGCGGGTTGGTCGGGGGGCTCAACATACATCTCACGTACAAGTAATGTGTTAGCCATACGTAGAATTCTTACATGAGCCACATCCATGTAATATGCTTACCCTACATAGAATTCTTGCATAGAATGACCCTGCATCCAAGTAATGCATTAAAAATGTTGAATTCTTATGCAGGTAAGGGTGCTTAACATACATCTCACGTCCAAGTAATGTGTTAACCATACAAAGAATTCTTGCATGAGCCGTGTCCAAGTAATGTGCTTGCCCCACATAGAATTCTTGCACGGAACGGCCCTACACCCAAGTAATGTGTTGAATACGTAGAATTCTTGCTCAAGTCGGGGGGCTTAACATATATCTCGTGTCCAAGTAATGCATTATCCATACGTAGAATTCTTGCGTGAGCTGCATCCAAGTAATGTGCTTGCCCCGTATAGAATTCTTACGCATAATGGCCCTGGGTCCAAGTAATACATTAAATATGTAGAATTCTTGTACGTGTCGGGGGGCTTAATATACATCTCACATCCAAGTAATGTGTCAGCCATACGTAGAATTCTTGCGCTAGTTACGTCCAAATAATGTGCTTGTCTTGCACATAATTCTTACGTGGAATAACCCTACGTCCAAGTAATGCATTAAATACATAGAATTCTTATGCGGGTCGAGGGGCTCAACATACATCTTGCGTCCAAGTAATGCATCAGCTATACGTAGAATTCTTGTGCGAGCCACGTCTAAGTAATGTGCTTGTCCCACACAAAATTCTTGAACAAAACAGCCTTATGTCCAAGTAATGCATTAAAAACGTAGAATTCTTGTGTTGGTCAAGGGGCTAAACATACATCTTGCGTCCAAGTAATGCGTCAGTCGTATGTAGAATTCTTGCGTGAGCCGTATCCAAGTAATGTGCTTGCCTGCAAAGAATTCTTGCACAGCCCGACCTTGCATCCAAGTAATGTGTTAGCCACATAGAATTCTTGCATAGGTTAAAGGCAAAATGAAGATCTCGCATCCAAGTAATATGTTAACTATGCGTAGAATTCTTGTGCGAGTCACATCCAAGGAATGTGCTAGCCCTGCACAGAATTCTTGCGCCGAAGAACTCAAGACCTCGCATCTAAGTAATGTGCTAATCACACGCAAAATTCTTGCACGTGCCGACATGATCGATTAGCAATGTAACACATATCCTTTAAACAAGAGTTTATTGATTAAGGCTGATAGGCTTAAATTTCTTATAGCAAAAATCCATTACCCATCCAAAACTTTATACCACAGTCGTTGAATTGTGATTTTGCAAGAGTAAATCACGTTGCCAGTGGCAACCAATCAAATTGTCCATACAATGGACTCAATCAAACAAAGGGCAGAAACATCATGCTCAGAATTGCAATAAAAGACCCCTTTTAACAGGGCAAATTTACATCAGAAGAACTGATATGCAAAGATGAAGCAAAAAGCCTAAAGCTAATGATCCCACAAAGGGAAGAAAAGCCAATTTTCAGGAGGCAAACTCCCATCAGATGAAACAAAAAAACTTGGCTATTCCTGCCCATAGCCTTCCATAGCCGATGGATTATTTCCTGACTCCCTATGCCCAGAGCAATTCAAAAAGGGATCAGGATCATGGCTAGCAAGGTTGGACTCCATGGAAGGACCATGAAAAAATAATCCAAGATCTGTACAAAACTTCCCAGAAGCCAAAAAGAGAAGTCAAGCAGGGAAGTTACGTGCAACAGACTATCCATGTCCCCAAAACCCTTGCGACAGTTAGTCCATATCCCGAAAGGCTTCCCCAAGAGCCAAACCATCAAGAGAACAAAGTGTTTGATCAAAACATTCATTGGAGAACCTCGCAAGAATGAGGAACTTCACAAGCCTTTATAAATCCACTCGAATTCATCGAATGGTCCAAGAGACACTTGGCTGTCCCTAATCGAACGGCCTAGGAATGATAAAGGCTACCACACTAATGGCTAAAATATTGAACAGGGAAAGGTGTGGCTTAAAGCATGGGAAATGAAAGTCCAAAAAGACATAAATGACAACATGACAGACTAAGTCATCCTGCAAATGGCAGACAAAGGCTTTGAGCACTTGATTGCAACTCCCAGCCAATGAAGTGAGCTGAGAGTTGAGGGCTTATATTATATAGATTTCCCAAAAGTGTATTTTAGGCTAGATAAGGTCCATTAGGAGGCCCAGTTGGTGGGTAAAGAACCCAAATTAGAATTGGACGTCATTGAGTGAGGACCTCGGATCGTCGAATGCGAGCTGAAGGCCTCTCACATTCCTTTAAATAGAAGGGTACATCTTGTTGAGGAATCCCCCAACCCCTCAGCGAGAAGTTCATGACCATCTGAAGGACAACTGGGCATAAGCAATAAGGCCAATCAGATCTACCATCTCGGCTAACTCCCAACTTGCCCAGTAACAACTGCTACTTGTATGGAACCCAATCAGCAACCCAATGCATCTATTCCTTGCTGACAATTCTGCCTCTAAACTTACACATCAGCTCCCCGAAAATTCGACAATGATTTGCCTAGCATTAATTATCTAGTGCCAAGCATTAAATGACTGAGACGACGGGAGTCATCATTTCACTACTTATGAAATTACACTTGTAACCCTCCCTTCGTCTATAAATAGAGGGAGGGAGCCATCATATGGGGAAGATAGGGTAGATATATGCAGAAACTCTACCAAAATAGGGAGTGAGCACTGTTCATCGAGAGAATACTTCATTGTTGTATACTCATTCTGTAAAACTGATCTCTCCGGAGACAATAAAAATATCAACGTAGACGTAGGGGTTAAAAACTGGCTTTAGATGAACCACGATGAATTCCTGGTGTCACTATTTCTTCTTCTTCTTCATTACTTTCCTTTACTGTATTTCTGTCATATCTAGCTTATAGTTAGGGCTAACACAAGAAGTGTACGGCTGACCGGATTTTGATGTCAACAAATAAAAAATTTAAATATTAAATTTTGAAAAAATAAATTTTTTATTTTTTAAAAAAATAACAAGAAAGAAAAACTAAACTAAAACTCTCCCAACTTTTTATTTTTTTCCTTCTTTTTTATTTTTTGATTTTTTAAAAACATTTTTTCCTTTTTAATTTTCATTTATTTTTTATTTTTCTTGTTAAAATAAAAAATTAATTTTTAAAAATTTAATATTTAGATTTTTCTTCATGGGAGAATTTTATTTTTATTAAAATTTTAGATAATATATTATTAATTGTGACGTATTGTCTAATTATTTTATATTAACTTTTTTTTCTTTTTTTTATATTTCTAGGATATTTTTTTATTTTTTTCTTCCCTAATATATCTTATTTTATTTTTCTTTTCTTTTCTTTTATTATTTTTCTTAAAAAAAATTTGAAGTTTTAAAGTTTCAAATAAAATTAGTGTAAAATAACTAGAAAATATATCATAATTAATTATATATTAACTAAAATTTTAATAAAAATAAAACCCTCCCATAAACAAAAAAAATTTAAATGCTAAATTTTATAAAAATTTATTTTTTATTTTTTAAAAATAAAAACAGAAAAAAGAAAAATAAAAAATTTGAAAAACATTTTTACAAACAACATTTTCCATAAAATGTTAAAAAATATATATAAAAGATTCGAAAACGTTGTTTGTAACAACGTTTCTAAAAAAAATAAAAAAATAATAAAAAAGGGAAAAAGGTTGTTACAAAGAACGTTTTAACCCTCTCAGAAAATTACTTCTAGGCAAATCCCATTTGAGAATTTTTTTTTTTTTAAACTGCACACCGTGCAGGACAAAAAGTCATGAAGAGCATGGGGAGCTTGAGTGTCATGTGAAATGTCGTGCAAAGCCACTGATAGTGAAGTAATTAAAAAATAAAGAGAACTAATTATGTGAGGATTAATCGTTGTCTATAACTAAAATTTCACTATAAAATAAAGCAACGGATGGATAACGGTTTAGGAATTGTAGCCATAATTTCGTTGCTGTAATGGCTACCAGAAACGCAATGTTTGCAAAACTGTTGCGTATACATATTTTAGGCAACGGTTTAGGAATTGTAGCCATAATTTCGTTGTTGTAATTATCTTGTTTTTCATATTAATTAATTGAAGACTATGTAACTTTCTTTAAGACTTATAAAGGAAAACTAATTGATTTATTTGATGCAAAATATATTTTTTGGGACATAAATTTTTTTTATATAAAATAATTTATAAAAGCAACAAAAAAATAAGTATTGCCTATTAATTTCTATAATACAATAATCATCCAAGTGTTATTTTTTAATTAAATTTAAGCAATAGTTACAAAAATGTTGCTAGTGATATATATTACAACAAGTTGCATGTTATCCATGAATCATAATTCCGTAGTAGTTAATTAAGTATTATCTATTCTATATTAGACAATAATTTTGTTTACCAACAATCACTTAAGTGTTACCTATTTTATATTAGGCAATAGTTTTCAACATCGTCTAATAAGCATTTTTTTTTAAAAAAAATTGTAACACTGTTAAAATCATTACCTATTTAAGCTTCAGGCAATAGTATTCTAGCTGCTACCATAGGTAAAAACTATTATAGTGTTTCTTTGTTGCTTTTTGGTGTTGTTTTTATTGTACAAGATGGTAGATATAGCCAAGTATTCTACCATTAATGGGAGTGAGTGGAAAAAATTTGAATTTGTCACTGGTCACATGTCAAAAGCATCCACTATTAAGAAACAATATATCACTCTGAGATCTCCCATACACCTATACAAAGAAAATCACTCTTTAGATGTGTGCATCCAAGTAGTCCTTGGTCTTCAAAAGTTAGTCCTACTAAATGAATTCTTTGAAAACCAAATCAACTTCTCTCTAACACTTCTAACATAAGTGCTCCTTTTATGGGCACAAAAGTGAATCCCATGACCTCTTTGTCCACAATAGAAACATGTTATGTAAAGTTAGTTTTTCATGGTTTCCTAGCAGAGAGGCTTTTGTAAAAAGAGTTTTATACACTTGACTTATATCTAAGTCTCTCTTTGTTGAAATCATTCATTTGGCTTCCAAGTAATGCATCAATTTTCTTAACATTTGTGAATTTTTTAGACATTTTGTTCAAAACATCAATTTTTGACTTGAGACTTTTACAAATAGCACATACTTATGATGATAACTTAAGGTTTTCAAATTTTTTCAATGACTTATTATTTTCTTTTTATACATTTTCAATGTCATCTTTCAAAGGAGCAATGATTTTATTTAAAGGATTAACATTTATTTTGGTGTTAAGCAAATTATCACATAACACTTTGTATAAATCATCAACATCTTTAAGAGATTGGATAGAGTTATTATCATTTACTTCAATGTCGTAGTCTCCCATAGTGTCATAAGTCAGCCTTATGAACCAATCTGATAGGCAAAGGTACTTAACTCTAGATGAAACTTGGCATAAAAATCAAGCATGAAGAAGAGGCCTGGTAGTACGAATTTGGCAACAAATGCACTTGTAGGTTATTTTTTTTGAATTTTTCTCATTTTAGGGGTCTTTTTATCTTTTTAACATTGATCGTTTGTTTAGTATGAGTAGAAAAGTATATAATTGTAATCCTTATATTTTTATCTTTGTGTCCATATAAGATAGCACATTAGAACCATTAAAAGCTAGAAGAAAATTCCTTATGTTAATTGGGAAAAAGTATGTCTACTCTTATCAATAGGGCTTTTGCTTAGAATGTTCTTTAAAGAGGGTGCATCCGGTGACCCAGTGGGCATTGTGACTCGAGCTAGGAATTAGAGAGTTAGTCTAAGATAGGTGCCCTAGAGCCAATTGGGATTGAGTTCTATTGTATCTATGACTGTACTCTCTGTATTGATTTGATATTATATGAGGTTATTTATTCATCTTACATT
>JANHAO010011268.1:0-17081 GCA_026873985.1 Saraca asoca | reverse complement strand
TCACAAGGACTTCATTGGAATTGTTACCAATTAAAATTGTTATTGTTACTAAATATTTGTATGATTGGAATTGTCTCCAAAATCAGAAGTGAATATTACATGAACTTCATTGGAATATGGAATTGAGATGTTCTTTTGAACATGTATAAATGAATGATAATTGTGCACATATTTTATTTTGAATGCCTTTAAAATATAAAATTGTGTGCGTTGAATTATTGGTTAATGAAACGATATCATTCTATTGAATATGTGTGTGTGAATTGACAAGTAAGGATCCTTGAAAGATTCTTTAAGAAACTGAAAAATATAAATTAAAATTTGGAATAGCCTCTTGAATGGAGAAATGATTGTTTGTGTAATGAGCTGGCTAGTTAATTGAATGTGGACATGATCATTGAACAATTATGATGTGTGTGTTTTGATGAATTATGTGTGAATTGAAAATTGGATTCATGAGGCAAGTTCTTTAAGGAACTTCCAAAAGTATTCTTTTAATATATATATAGTGATACTGACATGGCCATGAAATCTATTGGAGAGATAAGGGGGAGATTATCTATTGGAGGGATAATGTAATTGGAGCTTTGATACTGATTTATAAACTGAGCGGTAAGTTGCCTAAAGAAACTCGCTCATGTGTCCAACTTTGAGTTCATTTGTATGCCTTCAATTGATTGAATTGAAATGTCTCTCTTTTATGTAAAGAGAATGTGTTGATTTGATCAAAATGTCTCTGTTTGCTAAAGAATGACAGTAAGTCATTCTTCTTGATTGACTGTGATTATGAAAGTAATAGTTTTCTTATATACTTAGACTATAAATTTATGTATTTGGAAACTAACAATTTGATGGTTCTTGATATTGATTGTGTTGAGTAGTTAATAACCCTTTATATATATATATACCAAATAGTGAATTCATTGTGAGTATAACTATTTAATTACTGATTGAGGTTATTGCAATATAATTTCATACCTCTCATACCATGTAAATCAGTATGGTTGGACTATAAATTGTTATATTTTATTTAAAATTGTATGTGAGCCACATGATATAAATAGCATTTAAATTAAACGATGTACTTACTGGGAACTGAGGACATAACATTGGGTCAGACAATTGGCAATTATGTTGTCTGCATACACATGTGTTAAGTCAATTTTGGACTATCTTAAATTATATTTATGTTTGGTAAATATGTGAGGACCTCTAAATTGTTTTATAGGCTGTTGGAAGGGCATGTGACCTTGGAAAGCATCTAAAAAGTAGAGGAGACTTTGTCAAAATTTTTGTAAATATGTCTTCGATAAGTTTATAAAGTGTTTGACATTCTTAGGAATTCTATTATTTTTTTCTTAAATTTTAAAATATGAGCTTTGTTTTCATGGTTTGATTTTGGTCAAGCAATTTCATAACTTTGAAAAGGCTTGTAGGAAGTTATCACTAGGTGACTACCTACGCCAATCATGTTCCCAAAATGGTGGCGTGTCACTATGTTTTTTGGCAACATGAATGTCTAATGGATCTAAATTTAATCTTAAATATATATATATATGAATAAATAATTAATTTATGAGTTGCTCTAATATGTTCATTTTTTAGTTGGGTAATGATTTATCTAACCCATTTGTCCATTGAATGGTGTTGAGAAAAATATTCACACTCCAAATAAACTACCATCAAATGATTAAAATAATCAAAGTAGCATAATAACACACAAATAATTTATTATGGAAAAATCCTAAACTATAGGAAAAAACCTATAGATGAGAAGAAATCCACTATAAATCAAGATTACCAGATAATGTAATGATGGTTCTTAACCATAATCCTAATACTTCTTAACCATTATCTCTACTTCTTTCCCAAACCTCTATGGGGTTTCTCACATAACCTCCATAGCCACATATATCAAATCTCTCTCATACCTCAAACTTTTGTCCAGCACAAACATTTATATTCTAATATATATGCTTAGCAAACACTCACAATCCTATTCTAACATAAAAATATAACTTGAATTGAAAGATAACTCATAATAGGAAATTAATTAATAACAATTAGAATTTGTGTTGAACTCAATAATTCCACCATCTTCATTAATCTTCATGCTTTATCTATTGCCAAATAGGGCCATTCATGGTGCACCAACTATGAAAGCCCCTTCTCATTGCAATTTTTTTTTAAAAAATGTAGTAACTATCTTCCTATTAAGTAGCCCCACCTTAAATAAGCATCATAAGCTTCACTAGATCTTTATGAACACCAAACCTTGAGAACATTCTCATGAACTAGATCTTTAAAACACACAAAATCTTCTCATTTATAGGCATATCTATCATCTGTAGGAACACAAAACTTTACAAATACTCTCACGAACCAAATCTTCAAAATACATGTACAGCAAATACTCTTCATAACTAACAATGATGTTTTGACAAATCATCTATAGGAAAAAGCAACCAAAACCCAAAAGGGGGTGAATTGCATATTTTCAAAATTTTTATGATTTTTAAAATTCTCTTATAAAACTCTTGATTTTGGAAAGCTATGGGATGGTTTAATTCAAACAAATCCAAGATAGTTCAATAAAGATGTTTACATACAAGATATAATAAATCAAAGCACTTGTACAAAGCAACTCATTAACTACACATAGGCAATGCATCAAGAAGCACTTTCATATATAGATATCACTCTTTTTAAGCATTCCAATATATAACCAACAAGATAAGATTTGAAGCACAATATATACAACAATTTTCATTAAGAAATGCAAAATATGTTTATTTTTCAAATCTTTAATATCATAGAGCCAATAGACCAATAACTCAACAATATAAATTGCTAGAATATAAAGAGAGTTAGGAAAGAAGAATCAAAATTAAGATTCATAGTGCTTCCCCTTTGAAGATCCCCTCCATAGTATACACCTACTCTTCAAGTTTTACAAGTTCAGTCTATTTCTCCACTATCCCTTTAAGTTTTCACCAGCATTCGAAAAAGCCTTACAATCTCTTTGCCCCTCCTTAAGCAAATTCTCTCTTTATAGGGGATACCTCACTCTTTCAAAGAAATCTTAAAGGATACCTCACCCTTTTTACAAATCCAAAGGGATTTCTCGCTCTTTGTCACTCACATGAAAGATTTAGAAGATGAAAAATTCAAGCAAACTCTCTCAAAGAATAAATGAAACAAATAAAGCACCTAGAATAGAAGAATTTCACAATGAAAAGCTAAAATCTTGATTTTAATGAAATAAGTAGTAATAGATGATAAACTATCAAATTTAGACACCATATGTTGTATTTGATGATTCTAGGCTTATATAAGAAACCATTATATTTTATAGTTATTTGGGATGCTTTTAAATGAAAAATAGCCATTATAATTTAAACTAGAACAGAGGAATTGATTCTAAAATTAATTCTCAAAAGCAAAATTGCTAACTCAACTTTAAAAGGTCATAACTTCATCATTTTAAGCCTGTTTTAAGCAAACAACATATTATTGGAAAGCCTACTTTCAAATGAAATTAGTTTAATGCTCATATCATAAGTAATTTTTGAGATATTGTAAAAACAATTGGCAAAGGTCAAAAAGCCTTTATTGTGACAAATAAATTTTTATACTTAAATTAATAAGTTCATAACTCTTTCATTTCTTAATAATTTTAAGCAAATGACCAATCAATGAAAATATCTTTGAGTTTATTTTAATATGAAACAAATTTCATAATTATTGAATGAGTAGTTTGTGAGATATCATAAAAAGAGTGATCATTGGTCAAAGCTAAAAAGAGCATAACTCATATCTCATTTGTTTTAGAAGTGTCACCAAGGCTATCTTGTGAAAATATAATTATGGGCTATTCGTTTTAAAATATTTTGAACTACCTACAAATTTGAAAACATGTTGAGCTCTATATCATCAAAAACTCTATTTGACAAGAAATTCTACATATAAGAAAATGTTATACCTATTGAAGTCCTTCTTTTTTTTTTTTTTTATGTTTCTAGGTTTCCAAAGCTTTAATCTTTCAATTCTTCAATACTTGAAGTGTCTCTTCTTTCTTGCTTCTTCTTCATTATTTTTTCTTTATGTTGGGCATGACAAGATTTTCCTTTTGTTGATTCCAATACTTACTCTTTTTTCTTTAGACAATCCTATAAATTATAAACTTTGCAAGTCATATAGTTAGTTCAATCAAATATTCAATGATATTGATATGAATGATTCATATATGTAAAATAAAACAAGTTATTACAACAACATGCATTACCATCATCATTTATATTTATCAACCATATCATAGTATGCCAATTACACTTGTATAAGATATGACACTTAGCACATAAGGGCATACTAACACTCATTTTTCATCATTAAAACATATCATGTAGAACCTTGGGGCTAACAATCTCCCTCTTTTAAATGATGACAAATTACCAAAGAAAAATTTGTTTAAGAGTAAGATTCAATCTAATAAGCACAAGAAGATATCAATACATTATGTGCATAATATATTTTTCTTTTTATTATCCTCTCCCCTTATTTGACATTATCAAAAAGGATAAACAAATCTATTCATGCAAGTGGTGTCAAGCAATCAATGTTATTATCTCCTCCCTTATTTTTCATCGTCACCTCTTTCTTTTCTTTTCTCTTTAAAAAGTAAGCATCATTGCAAGTAAAAACTTTTCACCTTTTGAAGCAAATATATATCTTTCTCATATGATCCCAACAAGATTTCTCAAAGATTTCATTCCACAATGATATGAAAACATTGATAAAATAAATGAGTTAAAGAATGTAGAATTTCATCTTCTTCATGTAAGATAAGCTTGGAAAGAAATTTTTTACATGTCAAGAGAATAAGCATTGAAGACCTTCATATCAAGAGAAATATGATCTATAACAGGAAACAACATATATAAGTAAAGTTTCCCCTCAAACCCTACTATTGATAACACATTTTTAGACAAAGCAGATGCCAAACATAAGTTCTTATACAACAAAGATAACAAAATTAAAATCATGCTTTTTTAGCAATGACCCATAAAATTATGCAAGTATGATACAAGAATAAGATATCTAAAGCATATCTAAGGAACATCATAAAAACAATTTTTTCCCCTTAATGAAACAACATTCATTTTCTCTTAACATGCTCCCCTTTCAAAATACTTTGTTAAAACAAAAACTTTTATATTTTAAAGCATTTAAAAGATGTTTAGGAGAAATATGGAAGAGAATATCATTTTCAAACATATTCATATAAAACATCTAAGAAATTTGAAAATCTATAGTTTTTTATATCAAGCTAATTTTGAAAAAAGATCAAAGAACAATCATTTGAAATAATTTTATGTATGTTCTTTTAAAGTTTCCTATATGAAAAAAAACATAATTAGCACAAGTTCCAAGAAACTAAGAGGCATAGCTCAAGCACACATTATCAAAGGATATGCAATATGGATCAAAAGAGATTAATAAAACTATCAAATTTTCCCTATATATAATGACAAGAAGCATATAACAACAATTGAGCACTCTATCATCACAAGAAATATATTTTTCATGATCTTATCTAAACCAACCAAAAGCAACTAGACAAAGAGTATCACATAATCCAATATATTAATAATCCATGAGAGGAGAAGAAGGATAGAGATACTCATTGATTGTAGTAATATGTGATATTTCTTAGTTGTAGTCATCTTCCTTTTCATTTCTCATCACTTTTGAGATAAACATCATTGATCTTGATGAGTTTTGGAGGAGGATTGAAAGCCAATGATGATCATATCAAGACGTGATCTTCCAAATCCTTCATTTTTTCATGATCTTGAAATTGCTCTTTGAATTCTTTCACAATCACAAAAATTCTTGCACACTTTTAAGTACAAAGCTCAAGATTGAATATTAGGATCTACAAAATAAATTCTAAAGATCCTTTAGGGAAGGGTTAGCTTTAACTATCATTCAAGCACTTCTTGGAATATATTCAAGGTTGACAGGAATCATATAACCAATATTATATATTAACTATATAACTTTGAAACTTTGAGGAGATGAAAAATATGCTCATAAAATTATTTTGGAAGTAACAAAAATTTTTGAAAACTTTAAAGAACAAGATTTATGATTTTAGAAAACATAAAATCATAAAAAAAACTTATAAAAGCATATTAAGGAATTAAGAATATAAGAGAAAAATGGTGCACTAGCTATTAGAATACAAATATTGATCAATAACAAGCAATTTTAAAGAAATAAGCTCCTTATAATACTTTTGTATATATGAGCATTAGAAAACAAGGAGCTAATATCTTCCAAATTTCGAACATATGAATAAAAAACTTTCAAGACATATTGGTGGCATATTTTCTTTCATGAAAGAAATAATCTTCTTTAGCACAAAAGGCACATATCATCTTAAAGATAAGGCCAAGCATAACAATGATATGTTTGACCTTTAACCATTCAAACTTAAGAAAGATATAAAGCATATTGAGTGTAGAGAGAGGATAGAGTATGCAAATCATTTGAATTTTTATTCCTCTTTGTGGAAGTTGACTCCTTTGTAAATTGAGTTGAACTTGTCTTCCATTTTCTAAACAACTTCTTCTGTACCCAGCCAAAATTTGGGTCTATAGTAGTTAGATGAATATATATATGTATATAACTCATAAAGATTGATCAAAATAAGAAAATAAGCATAAAAATCATATTCATGGAAATCAATTCCTAAAGCATTTGCATATCTTCCATATATAAGCAATAGACAATGAGGTATACATAAACATATGCTAAGCAGATCAAAGTGCTAAGGGCATCTGAAGATAGAGTACATCATATATTCAAGATAATATCTCATATGCATATATACATGATTTTGATTAAGATGAAACATAATATTCATGCAATGCTCATACTCCAATATTGGGAATTAAAAACCTCTTTTTCAGTGAATGTTAAATAGAATAACAAAAGAGGTTTGAGCATTTGATGTCTCATCCTTTCCAATGAAAGAATGACTTTTTCTTATCCATATCTTCTTTTTTTAAAGATTTGAGCTTTGGCACTTTACAAATGTGTTTGAGAAGTTTTAGTTGTATCAATCATTCTTTTTCAACCCTTTTATTTTGGTGAAGATCTTATTGAAGACTTTCTTTTTTCTTGACCAAATCATCTGCCTTTGTAAATTTTTTT
Source organism: Saraca asoca (assembly GCA_026873985.1). Classification (NCBI taxonomy): domain Eukaryota; kingdom Viridiplantae; phylum Streptophyta; class Magnoliopsida; order Fabales; family Fabaceae; genus Saraca; species Saraca asoca. The sequence continues at coordinate 9,863 of JANHAO010011268.1, read as the reverse complement.
TTTTGCACAATCAAATCACCAGGAGGACTGTTTGGTACCCACCTCATTTTGGGTCCTTCAATGTTAGCACTTAAACTTTTAAATACCTTAGAAACCCAAATTTCCTTCTTTCTCACACTAGATTTTCTCTTAATAGGGTATAAGTGAGAAATATGACATTGATTACCACAATAACTGCAAATAATAGAATTCTTATCAAAAGTTGATTTTCATGAAAATAAATTTAGAAAACTTTGGACTTTTATGGAAATTGCACTTTGATTTAAACTTACCTAGAGGTTTTCTTGACTTTCCAAGAGTAAAACTTGCATTTTATTTCAAAGATTTAGAAAGTATACAAGTTGAGTGTTCAACTTCCATATTTCAAAGTCACAACAAGTTAAACAATCAAATGCCATAAATATTTTGCCATTATTCAATTCATAGAGAGTGTATAAGTGATGAACACAATTTATATATATATATATATTTTATATCTCTTTATACTTAGTTTTTTGTTATATTTATGAGCTTAATTAGAAACTTAAGAGCGGTTTTATGATTTGCTAAGTTTTTGTGCCCAATGCAATTTACTCAATAAATTTATATTGTTTTAGAGTTTTAGACTTGTCTAGAGTTTTGGACCTCGATTTTGGGATATTCTTATGTCTTTACAAAGTTAAGAGAAAGAGATAAAATTGTCATTAAAAGCCTAAATCCTAGTTTAGACATTTTGGAGGAGAAATAAAGCTTGAAACTCAAAATAGAGTGTAGTATTGTGACCCAGACCTGATTTCTATGTTTTCATCATAAGTGGAGATCCACCCATCAATTTCCCATAAATGCAAGGATCCAAGTTCCTTTAATATCCCATGTTCCATTGGTTAGAATCATTCTACACATTGCCATGCTAGACTTAGGTGCATCTATAAATATCTTGCCATATTCTATTTATGCATCTTTGAATTTAGGACCTTTAAAAAGAATAGATATTGTGATTCAATTAACAAATAGGTCTAATATGATTCCTATAGGATTGCTTGAGGATGTGTTGGTAACGATGAATACCTTCATTTTCCCTACTAATTTTATAGTTTAGAAATGCCTGATGATCCCTTAACCAGCACCTTAACTACAATCATTTTAAGTAAACCTTTCATAAAGACATCTAGGACAAAAATTGATGTGTATGTTGTTTCTCTCATTATGGAGTTTGATAATGGCACTTTACATTATAATATTTTTTATGATGCCAAAGAATATCATTTTGATGACTATTCTATGAGCTTTCTTGATGTTGCTAACCATGTAGTGCATGATGTTGCACCTGATTCTATTTTTATAGATTAACAAGTTGTAGATACCAAAAATCTTAAACAAATGAAGTTGAATTCTAAAATTCATGGGTGGCAAGTGAATTTTGTGGTGCCAAAACTTCATGAATTGGGTTAAAAGACCCAATGGATTGTTAAGCCAATAATAAAAAAGTGTGCTTCTTGGGAGGTAACCCAAGCATTTACCCTCTTTTCCTATCTCTTTTAATTTTTATGTTCGTAATTTGAAAATGATTTTGTAATTACATCAAGAACAATGTAAAATTTAAGTATGGGGGAGAGATTTTAGAGTTGTTTTGTTTTGCATTTTACTTTTGCTCTGTGTTGCTTTACTTTTGAAAAAAAAATTTCTAAAAGAAAATATTTTGGAAAAAAATTCTATTTGTAGGTGTTTTTCATTGATGATTAATTTATTTAAACCTTGAGTAGGTTGCAATTAATTTTTATGGTTGCATAACATGATTAGATAAATTGTCTTGCCTTTTAATTCTTGAATTAGATTAGCATTGTGATGAATTTGAAGTATTTATGGATTGATTTTGGTAAACATATAACTTATAAGATTTTGAACCAATTTTGATCAATTTTATTAGGTTCTTTTTTTTTTGTGTGTGAATTTTCTTTCATGAAATTGTTACTCTAGAACTTGCTTTGAATTTTTTGAGATTACATTGGAATATGATTAAGGCATTTCTTTATTGAATCACTTTTGCCCTTTTAGCCTACCTTGTAATATATCATTGTTGAGCCCCATTGAGCCTAATTGATCTTTTTCTTGTGATGCAGCCTAATAGAAATCAAGTCTTGAATACCTTTACCCTTTCCTAACCTTAGTGATTAGTAGAGCATTTAATTCATTAGTGAGATAGATTTTTCAACAAGTGTGGGGGTGTGTTAAATGCTTGATGGAAAGGCAATTATGATTCATTTCACTGGTTAAGAAAAAAAATGAAAAATAAAAAAAAAGAGAGATCAATGAAAGTTAAAACAAAGAAAACAACAAAAAAGAATAAAATTTTAAAGAAAAGGAAAATTTCCAAAAAGAAAGTGCTCAAAATAAAAGAAAGTGAAGAAGTAAAGAAAAGGAAAGAGAAAATGAGAAGTGATGAATGTGAAAGTTGTGATGTAGATTTCGATTTTAAATTACTCCTTTGCTTGTTTGGATCTATACCGTAATACTCTATTAGTCTCATTGATTTTGCATTTTCATATCCATATCATTCCTTGCCTCTCCTTTTCCCGTTGCCATATTACAACCCTTGTGAAGTCCTTTTAATTTGTGCCATGTATATCACTTGAGTAATAAAGATTTGATGATAAGCAAGCTTATAGTAGTGCATTTTCATGACATAAAATTGAGTGAGATATTTTCCCATCTTAAACACAAAGAGAGTTGCATGGAAAGCTTACCTTGTAAGATCTACCAAGTGGATCTACTTGCCTTTTAAATAAAATTGCTTTGCTAGTTGATATTGAGTTTTGAGTTATTAAGAATGTGATTCATGAGATGCTATGCCCCCATGAAATTTTAGTTGTTTCCTTGCTTTTGGTTTTTCATTCTCACCATTGTTGAAAAACTTTAGAGTTTGTATCTTTGTTTTGAGTCTAATTTAGTTTTCTTTTAAGGTCTTGCCCAAGGACAAGCAAAAGCTAAATGTGGGAGAATTTGATAAACACAATTTATATATATATAAATATTTTATATTCCTTTATACTTAGTCTTTTGTCATGTCTATATGCTTAATTGGACACTTGAGATTGGTTTTGTGGTTTGCCAAGTTTTTGTGCCCAATAGAATTTATTTGATAAATTTATATTGTTTTAAGTTTTAGGCATATCATGAGTTTTAGACCTTAAATTTGGATTATTCTTGTGTCTTTCGAAAGTTAAGAGAAAGAGCTAAAAATTTCAAGAAGAATCCAAAGCCTAATTCAGATATTTTGGAGGTAAAATAAAGCATAGAATTCAAAACAGAGTGTAGTGCTGCGATACAGACCTGATTTTTGTGTTTTCATCATAAGTGGAGCTCCACCCATCTATTTAGTGCACACTTAAGCCCATTGGTTAGCTAAGACCCAATCCTACAACTTTCATGAAGGTCTTCATTGGAAGCTACACCGTTTTGATTTAATTATAAGGCACTGAACTTAAGCATTTAAAGTTGTTATAGGGTTGGCCTGTCCAGAAAAGCTATATTGATTTTTAGTCCATAACTTGAGCTAGGAACTAAGATTTTGTGTAAGATTAAAGCCATTGGAAAGCTAGGTGATGGGCCTATATTTCATATGAAGAGAGTCACATCCAATTAGGCTTCCTTCCAACCATAATCAACAACCCAATCAAGAAGTAGTGCATTAAACCTATAAATAGATAGCTAAGCCTTATTTGTAATATCTTTTACATTCTTTCTATATTATCTCTGATTTTAGGAGAAAAGGAGCTCTGCTAGGGCAAGATGCTAGCCCTTAAGTAGTTTCTCTTTCCTTTTTACTTTTGTAATAATATATAGCTAAACTCATCTCAATCTAAGGGAACTTTTGCACTTTTTGTATTCTTGATTATGAGATTTGTTTTAAGTGTTAATTTTTTTTCCTATTTTGATCCTTTTGATTCTTTATTGTTAATGCCTATAATTTCTGTGGATGGTTGTTGAAAGGACCCATTAACTAACTATTCAAAGTGATTTAATGCTAGCTATAGATAATTTCATTGTTTGTAGCTTTTTGATTATAGGGTAGTAATAAGGTTATGATAAGTTGCCAGGCTAAGTCAATTCTCCTATGGAATTAGGAGTAATTAATTTGTTGTTGCTAGTGTAATTTAATTAATTTGACTTAGTATTTTTGGGATTTAATCCTATTAGTAAATTGATTGGGATGCTAGACTTTGACAGATTTAACAATAAGTGTTAAATGGATGTTGGGCTTGGTTGACTAGTTTAAGTAGAAATTAACAAAGTTTGATTAGGTGTTGGGATTAATTAATACCTTGGCTAAGCATTCAAAATGGAAATGAAACCATAATATCAAGGATCAGTTAAAGAATTGGTAGCAAGAATTCCTTGGGTTGAGCTTTTGTTTAACAGTTCTCCCTTTTCCTTATGTCTATTTAGCTTGCATTACAATTGTTTGATTTAATTCCTAAAATATGTAGTATCTAATTCCTCCCCCCTCCATTTCATTACACCACAACACAATGGAATTAATCTTCAGTCTTTATGGACTTGATCTAGACTCACCCTACCTTCTAGCTTAATTAGATAGTTTAATACCAGTTTTTGCCAGTTTTGATTGCCATCAGTAAGTTAACATAACAAGTAAAAGTATTAGGATTAGAATTATATACCTTAAAATTCTTTTGATTCATAGAGATTGATTCTTCAATTTGAAGCTTAATTGGGTTTTTTTTTTAATTCATCTTTGAATTCTTCACTAAGATGTATTGAACATATTTCACATTTTTGTAACTCTTCTTGAAGATTTTCCTTGAAATATATTCTTCTTTTTCCTTTCTCTTTTCTTGTTTAACACAAACACTTTTATCAACAGAATTGTTGTCAAGATAGAAAGTACTAACATACCTAAATTTCTTTGCCAGCATTTAATGATTTTGGCATAAGCATCATCATTTAAGCCACTATGTAAAATTTTCATAAATTTAATGTTCCAAGCAAAATTCCTTTTGTAATTATCATCTCATTCATTCATTGGTTTAAAAGTAAAGCTATTTTCAATGATATCCCAAGAATACAAATATAATGATTGTAAAAAGCACTCTATTTTTCAGTTCTAGACCTTAAAATAAGAGTTGTCAAAAAATTGGGGTATATAAATGTCAATATATTCAAATATTGGAGATTTTGAAATATCAAAATTTTCATTGAAAGAGGTGCCTTCGATGGTTACCATGGACCCACTTGGATGGTTAAGTCCTTTATACAAGAACCCATGACTCTAATACCAAATGTAGGATAAGACAACCTACATATAAGAGGGGGTGAAATGGATGTTTTTAAAATTTTCACATTTTTTAATATTTTGTTTGTAAAATTCTTGATTTTGGAAAGTCATATGATGTTTTTAATTCAAACAAACCAAAGAGAATTCAATGAAGATGTTTGTACAAGATATAACAAATCGAAGCACTTATACAAAGAAACTCATTCAACTACACATAGGCATTGCATCAAGAAGCACTTTCATATATATGTATATGGATATATATATTTATATATATCATTCCTTTTAAGCATTCCAACATCTAACCAACAAGATCAATATATACAATAATTTTCATCAACAAAGGTAGAAAATGTCTATTTTTTAAATGTTTAATACCATAGAATCGATATACCAATAATTCAACAATATAAATTTCTAGAATATAAAGAGAGTAGGAAAAGCGGAATCAAACTCAAGATTTATAGATGTTCACCTTTGAAAATCTACTCCAAAGTATACATCAACTCTTCAAGCTTTACAAGCTTGGGCTACTTCTCTATTATCCCTTTGAGTTTTAACTAGCACTTAAGAAAACCATACAATCTCTTTGCCCTTTCTTGAGAAAATTCTCTCTATATAAGAGATACCTTATCTCTCAAAGAAATTCTAAGGGAGAGCTCTCCCCTTTGACAAATCCAAAAGGATTCCTCCTCCTTTATCATTCATAAGAAAGATTTAGATGATGAACAATTCAATCAAACTTTTTTAAAGAATAGATGAAAAAAATGAAGTACCTAGAGTAGAAGAATTTCACAATAAAGAGTTGAAATCTTGATTTTGATTATATAAGTAGTAAAAGATGATAAATTATGAAGTTTAGTCTGTTTATATGTTGTATTTGATTATTTTTAGCTAATATAAAATGCCCATTATGTTTTATAGTTTTTTGGGATGCTTTTAAATGAAAACTAGCCATTATAATTCAAACAAGAATAGAGCAATCGATTCTCATGAATTCTAGAGCTAAGAATTGATTCCAACTGGAATTTCAACTTCGTGTCCGATAGGAATTGATTCTTGAAGACATAATTGCAAATTCAACTTCAAAGGTCATAAATTCTTTGTTTTAAACCTATTTTAAGCAAATAACCTATCATTAGAAAGATATTTGAGACTAATTTCCAATAGAACTAGTTTCATGCTCACATCATAAGTAGTTTTTGAGATATTGTAAAAACAATGGGCAAAGATCAAAAGGACTTGGTTGTGAAATGCAAATTTTTATACTCAATTTGAAGATGTCATAACTCTTTCATTTAGTAATCATTTTAAGCAAATGGCCAATAAATGGAAAGTTCTTCTAGTCTATTTTAACATGAAACAAATTTCATAGTTATTGAATAAGGAGTTTGAGAGATATGATCACAACAGTGACTATAGGTCAAAATTGAAAAGACCAAAACTCATACCTCATTATTTTCTTGTGAAAACATAATTGAGGGCCATTCTTTTTAAAATATATTGAACTAGCTAAGAATTTTGAAAAACATGTTTGAACCCTACATCATAAAAAACTCTATTTTATGAGAAAATCTAAGCTATAAGAAAAAGTTATACCAATTGAAATTCTTAGGCTTTTCTTCATGCTTCCAAAGCTCTAATCTTTCAATTCTTCAATATTTGAAGTATCTCTTCTTTCTTACTTGTTCTTTATTATTCCTTCTTGAGTTGAGCATGACAAGATTTTCCATTTATTAATTTTGATGCTCACCTTTAGACAATCCTATAAAATACACAAAAAACTTTATAGGCCATGTGGTTGGTCCAATCAAATATTTAAGGATATTGATATACATGATTCATATAAATAAAATAAAACAAGTTATTAGAAAAACATACATTATCATCATTATTCATATTTATCGACTATATCATAGTATGCCTATTAAACTTGTATAAGATATAACACTTAGCACATAAGGACATACTAACACTCATTTGTTATCATCAAAACACCTCATTTAGAACCTTGGGGCTAACATCTTCCTCTCCAATCATGCATACCGTATAGGTACTCTCCCTCTTTCTTAGCATTGGTATCTTCACCAAATCTTCATCTCCATGATCAACTGCAACTCTTTCCCCCTTATCCAAGTCAAAACATCTACCTCTATAGTATCATCATTCATCATCATCAACTTTCATGCTAATCAAACTAGCTACCACCACAATATCATTATTCATTGTCCTTAATTAATGCGCACAATCAAACCAACTTTTCAACATCACCACTCATCATGTTGTGTCATCAAACTAGGATTTTATTATCTAAAATTGCCACTATTCATGCAAGACCAAACCTCATTTTGATATTACTTGTTGGAAAAATATTCTCACTCCAAACAAATTAGCATATGCTAATTAAACTAATTAGAATAGCGCAATTGTACACAAATAATCTAACGTGGAAAAGGCCTAAACTGTATGGGAAAAAAATTGTGAATAAGAAGAAATTCACTATAAATCAAGATAACATGATAATAAGTGTGAATGCTCTTAACTATAACCCTGCAACTTTCTAACTACTATTACTACATCTCACTTGAACCTGTATGGAGTTCCCACATAATTCGCATAAACACTTACATTAAATCTCTCTCATACATCAAATATTTGTGTTTGTCTAACACAAATATTTGCAATTCAAAAAATTTTCTTGATAAGTAGTCACAATCATACTCTAACACAAAAACCTAACTTAAATAGAATGATAATTTGCATTAAGAAATTAACACTAATTAATAACAATTAAAATTTAAATCCAACGTAGCAAATGGACATAGATTTGGCCACCTAAAGTTGGGTCATATATGCCCAAGGTTGTGTTATAGTAATGCGATTCCCAATCTATTATTTTCACTCTCTCACAGTCTCTCATAGAAAAAAAAATTGGGTCTTATTCTTACCACTCTAGAGTCCATCCTTTATTAAAGGGTGTGCTAGAACCATATCCAATTTAAACGTGGTTAAGCATTTTTGGTTGTATTATCAATCTACTATTCCTATGGTTGTTTTCATTCCATGGCTGGCAAATCTCCATTGATACAGGGCCCAGGAGGACACATAGTAATAAATATTTTCCCCCCTAAATTGACATGTAAACTACGAAACTAGTAAATTTTTCGGATAAAAACAGAAAATTTGAATGCTTTCTGAGGGAGAAAAATGCAAGAAATTTAATCAGATTGAAATACATTTTCTTGTGAACCCCTCTTGGTTACAGCATATCCACAAATGAGGAAACTCTCAAGAATTGTTTTTCATGGACCAGCTTTGGTCAACTCGATAGAAAAATATCCATCAACTATTCTTTATCCCATTGCCCACTTTGACTGGTTCGTCTACACCTGCAGGTAGAATATATAAAGCCCAAGGCATCCCACCAATACATATCAAAATATCCATCGCCTGGTTCAATTACAAAGCACAAAGGCCATTTTCCATTCGTTAATCTGATAATTATAATTTGACATCTATTAAGGGGTTCTCTCTCCTCTCTTTCCTTCAGACATTTGTAGCATGCAGCATAACTATCAGAAATTATAATTTAACTAACGTATCATGTATCAGAAATTGCATATTAAAAATTACGTTTTTCATATCCAAACATTAATTTTTTTAAAAAATTGTGTAAAAAATAGCATAATTCCTCTCCTTATCCTGTTTTTGTACTTATGTGTACTCCTAATATATATTACGTTTGGGGTAACTATGGGATGCATGCAAAGCCTCGCAGAACAGAACTGATAGAGCAAATGGAGAAGTAAAACTCGATACAGGTAAGTCTATATCGATTATTCGTTATTCATAAGAAATTCTGCTCAAATTCTGCAATGACTGTTTTGGAGATGTCTCTCTTGTTTTGAATCTTAAGAAATGCAGAAGCTGGGCTACGCACGAGGGGTAATGGTTACCAATTGTAATTGGTTTGCGTGGAAAGCCATTGTATGTTTTTGGAGTTCAAAAGGTTATAGTTTGTGTTCCTTTAGTAGAACCACAATTGCTCTCGCACAATGCTTACATAGAGAGATTTCTAAATCAAGAATGACTCTAATTGAAAAAAATAATAAAAATAAAAATTGATCATCCAAAGACCTAAAAATCAGAGCTGAGACTTCCTTCATCTCACTACTTGTAACGAACATGTGGTGAAGTGGGCGTAGCATTACTGTAAAAAATAAATAAATAAATAAATAAAAATTAAAATAAAAAAATAAAAAAGCAGCAGCGATGGCCATTGATCACACATACAACGACTTGAAAATGATGGCTAGCAAAATATTTCTACCTAACAGTTGGATACTAGTCAAATGAAAGTCTGTATGTCTTCTACACTAACAAATAGTGTTTTAATCGTTCCCTTTCTGATAATTGGAAAAATAGATCATTCATTTTCTCTAGCCTTATTACAGTTTAACGGTTTGATTGATTTATTGCAAACACAAAAATGCATTTATAATCATCTATTATTGACAAATACAAGATTTTAGTTGTTTTCTTAAAATTATATAGTATATGTTGTCAATTAAGACTTCAAATAATTTCTTTT
>JANHAO010011267.1:0-17094 GCA_026873985.1 Saraca asoca | reverse complement strand
AATGTAAAAGAGCTTTGAAAAGAGAAATGCAAACCTATTATGCCCCATGGATTTACTATTTAATCGCTAACTTACACTTTTTATGGTTTCATATTCACAGATGTTTGGACGAGGCACACATGGTCTAGCAGGCCGTCTCTATTTTCATAAGTGAGTTGACTGCACTTAAGTAGCAGTTTAGTTCCATCACTGGCCAGCATGCTTCTGTACCCCCGCATTCCTTTCTGACTCGCTTAGTTCCAGCCCCTACCATTGATGAGGATGAGGAGCAGTTGGTAGATGATACTTATAATGGCTTAGGGGATGAGTGATTTAGATTTTTTACATTATTACATTTAGGATTTTCTCTCACATTAGATATTACTTGTTATTATTATTGATATTGTTACATTTAAATTTTTGATATTATTTAATATATGGATTTTCTCTCATTGGATATTACTTGTTGTTTACTGTGATTTTTTTTGTTCCTTCTGCTGTTTTGTTAAATTAGGATAGTATATAAAATAAAAAAGTGATTGAAATTTTTTTTATTTCCAACGACACTGACCCCTTGGAATATTTTTCAAATCATTAAAAAATTAAAAACAAACAAAATAATTTCATATTCCAATGGATATTTTAATGGACACACCCGTTGAAATATCGCTTGAAATGGATAAAAATAAATAAGATAAAAAAAATTAACTCCAACAGATATTCCAACGGAATTGTCAGTTCCAACGGATAATTCCAACTGAAATTCCAACGAAAAATTTTCGTTGGAATTGGAAAATTTCTATTGGAATTTCTAACGAATAATTTCATTGGAATTTTCGTTGGAATTATCTGTTGGAGGAGAATTATGAACGGATATTCCAACAGACAAAATCCGTTGAAATTTTCGTTAGAAAGCAAAATCTGTTAGAATTATCCATTGGAATTGGGCATTCCAACGAGGGGTTTTCCAACAGACAAAAATCTGTTGAAATTTCCGTTGGAATGACTAATTCCAACGGAATTTCATAGAATTCCAACGGATTTTGTCCGTTGGAATTCCCTGAAATTCTTGTAGTGGGTATAAATAGTTGAAACTTTTACAAATCATGGAATTCTTTGTCAATTTCACATTTAGACTTTTTAGCTCTCTTTAGTTTTTCTTTGCATTTTTATTGTAGCCTTGGAAGGCTATATATGTACTTTGTAACCAAGTGTAAGGATATCACACTCCAAGTGGTTTGATTTTGCAACCTTGCTCTTATCTATTTAATTTTAGTTGATTTACTCCTGTTTCTCTCTTTATCTTGTTGTTTGGTTACATGTATAATTGCTAATGTGGCCACTTGGTGATTGTATGTGTAATCTGTATTTAATTGATGAATCTAGTTAAATTTAGTGTTGAATGTTGGCTGGTAGTTCAATGTTCTTCACATGAGAAGCAGGGTTTAAGTAATTGAAACAAAGATGTTTGGTCAATTGTTTGGCCTATCTAAATTTTGGTTTTTTAGCTTACTTGCATCTAGCTTTAGAAATAGGTGGTTACTTGTTTCTGCAAATTATGGTAAGCTGAATCCTAGGTGGTCATCTAGTACAGGATTTGAGGGCTATTTTGGGGGTTCCAGGTAGCTCTAGGTTAGGCAATCAATTGAAGTTGAATGCATGTTTAGTGGTTTATGATAAATCTATTTGGAGGAGTTGCGATTACCTTTTAGATTGGTTGCATGCCTTACATTCTGTTACTACATCCTTTTTACATTATGTGATTTTGATTTTTGCACTTGTGTTTTTTGGTTTTCTAAAATTTTAACTTAGTCATAAACCCCTAATTTTTCCTAACATATAGCCATAGTTAATTAATTGCATTTGCATTTAGCATTCTAGCATTCTAGTATTTCATTTCTGCAATCATTTTGCATTTTGCAACATTCTGGTTTGTGTCATTCTACCATTCTGCATTTCACCTTTCTAGGAACAATAGGATATATTATATCAAGAAATCTTTGGGATACAACCCGGATCATCACCATTTGCTACAATGTTATGGTTATTCAATTATTTTAATTCTGATTGGTGTATGACCACCAACTGTCAAATATATATTGCTATATTTTCATTATGCAATGGTTGTATCTTTCATAATTTTGAATCCATATAGGATTTATAATTGCTTATGTCCTAATTCAAAATTACAGTTGCAATGAGTATTGTTTCTATGCAGTGATGAAAATTACAGATACTTTTGGAAAAAATTGTGATCAATTGCCTTTTGTGAAACCGAGCACAATTGTACAAACAATTGAATATTGCAATTTAAAATTACGACTATTGATGGTTATTTAAAGCCATTCTAATTATTATTTTGTTTTTGGTTAACATTATTTCAGGCAATGGGCAATGAACGTTGAGTGATCTCAAAGTAAGCCAATCTCAAATGGGAATTTAGATAACTGGGAAGACTGAGCGGAGAGTAAGCATCACAAACAAGTATTTATGTGTACAGAAAGATATGAAGTTGAATTGCAGAGGATTTCAAACTACAGAAAGCGTAGACCTTTTAGTGTTGAGTGTTACTGGAGATGTTCGTCTTCTTAATAATGGCAACCCCATCTTTGCTGATGCTGTTAAGTTCAAGTATGCTTGGGACAACTCTTTTCCGTTGAACCCAATTTCCTTACAAATTTCTTGTTCATGTATAAGAGATTTGAACATGTGATGTTAACCCATTTAGACATTGAATAAATTGCCTCTTGAGAAAATTTATCTCTTTGATAAATCTACCTCAAGTAACTATTAAAAAGCTAATGAAGCAGCTTCTATTTTTCTGTCTCCACTTTGATTCTTGGAATGTTATGATCCGTGGTATTACATTCGCTCAAATGTCCTCTTTCATCAACAATTATAATATTCATTGATTAATGTAGAAACAAAAATATTTTATTTTGATATAATGACCTCAAAGAAATTGTATGATTAATTCTCAGGTCAATCCAAAAATTATTATTCACTAAGAAAGCAGCGTTGTTTAAGTATAAGTAACAGTATCCAAAAATGAAAATTTAAGCAGTTCTAAGAGGGTAAATATTTTAAATAAAAATCAACTTTACACCGCTTGTAATTATAACAATTTATCATTCTTAGAAATGTGAGTCTAATTCAAATTCCTAAAAATTACCTTGTAAGGAGGAGAATTGCTCAATACTTATAAAGAGCATTTTTACACTACAACTAACCGATGTGGAATATATTTTAACAATCATCCTGAATTTTATACTACAGTTGTGGAAGTCATAAATGTTGCAAAAATTATATTTCAAAATATAAGGATCCCTCTTAAATGTCACTTAACGTCATCGAATTTGTTGCAGGGGGTCTAGAGAGGGTATAATTTTTATGGTATATTACTTGTGAGGAGGTTCGAACCTGAAACCTACATCAAACTATCCAATTGCAAAGACCTTATTTAGTGGTTTAGACTTGCCACAATTTAAACATAATAGTTTTAATTTTATAAATTTAATTATATTTTATAATTTTATGTTTTGAAAATTTTAAAAATACTTAAAGTGTATAATGTTTTTTGCGCAAATGTGCAAGTGATATACAATTACTTCAATTTAACCTAGTTAGTTAAATACTTGAGTAATTTATATTATAATCTTACGACTATTTTCTTTCAAATATACTTCTGTTTTTAATGACAAAGAAATAATTTTTTTTTGTATTATTAAAGTTACCATATTATCAATGTTTAAACAGATTCGTACTGTTCAAGAAGATTAAAAAACTTCTACCTCTTTGATATCATTGTTAATAAACATCAATTGACTTTTTTTTTCAATTAATTTAACAAATTCTAATGTTAAAGATTATATATAGTCATTATTCATGAGATAATAGCAAATTTTTCAATTTTAAACATTAGAAACTTGTATAATTTAATTACCTATCTATTTATTGATCATGAATTTATATCAAATTTTAATCGCATTTTTTTACAAAAAATTGATTTATTGCAATCGTACGTATTTTTTATGTAGAATTCCTTTCATGTATAAAATTAACCATGCAAATGACTATGTTAAATATTAAGAAAACCAAAAATTATATAAAATTTGAGGGAACAGAAAATAAGTTGCGTTCCAAAAATATTTAAAAATCCTATAAAACTATTTTTTAACCATAATAACGTTTATTTTTTTGTATTAACTCAGATTATTTAAAAGTTATTCATAATTTCAGAGAAATTGAAATAGTATTAAGTTAAAATGAACTTTTAAGCAAAAAATTTAAATTTCATTGAATAAGAATTAAGAATATATTATTATATTGATGCATATCTTTAATGACTAACGTTAAGATTATAGAATTAAAGGCAAAGAAAGAATGAGACAAAAATCAAGGTAAAACCACATGACAATTGCTTTTTGTATTTTGGTCAAAAAGTACTAGTGCGCATTGATGATGAAAAGTGCAAAGTATAAGAAAAAAGAATCGGTCAGAATGCTTTATTACATTTCTATAATTTTTTTTTATGGAATCTTGAGAGAAAAAAAGAGGTATGCAATAACTACAATAAAATTTTGATTGTGAAACAATATAGAAGGTTTTACAATGTTATATTGGTTATGATTTGGGTAATAAATTTGATTTTATTATATAGAGTAACTTTATGCATGCTTGTTTTTTTAGGAAAATAAAATGGTAATTTTTAATTATGACAATAGCTCCACTCCTCACTTAACTAAAGGGTAATAGGCCATTGTGAAAATTTTCCATTAAATAAGATCAGGCATTAAAAAAAATGGCAGAAAAAAATAGATATTCAAATCAAACAGTAAGGTAAGAATCAATACTCATAATTATAATATTTTATTAAATATTATGTCACATTACAATTTAAAAAGATTTGCAATTATATCTAAATCACTCAATGTTTCCACAACCATTTTTGTAATGCCTTTTAATTTATATGTGTTTCATGTTACTGTGAAATTGAAACAAAAGGAAAAAAAAATGGTCAAAATGAACCAAACAAAACAATAAACGGCATAGTCTTTAAATAATAGTACGGGTGAAATATTCTTATATGTGTGGAATATCAGCCAGTAGTTCCTCATGTTTTGGTTTTTACAAATTAAAATATATAAAATCCTTTATAACCCTTTTCAATTATGGACCCAATAAATCCTGAAATAGAAATATATTTAACTTTTACAATCATCATTTTATATATAAAACAACATAGTATTCAAACAATATTCAACCTTAACGAATAGAAAACAATTAGCATCAATCTCAACAATTGACAATGTCAACCTCTGTCACCATCAAACTTCTTCTCACAACTCTCTTCTTCTGTTTGTTACGAATGATAATGTTACAACCATACATATATAACAAAAACGAAAAAAGGTTGATTTGCTGCTTTGGTTTTCCTCGTAAATTTTTTTCAATTTGATGAAATTTTTCAACGTAATTTTTTAAACAAAATGGTGATCAACTATGTAATTTTACATTTAATATTATAATTTTGTTACCCTCGCCAATATATATTGCTATATATTCATTTTGCAATGGTTGCATCGTTCATAATTTCAAATCCATATAGGATTTATACTTGCTTATTCTGATTCAAAATTACAATTGCAATGAGTATTGTTTCATTGTTGGGATGAAAAATGCAGATGCTTTTGGAAAAAATTGTGATCAATCGCCTTTTGTGAAACTGAGCACAATTGTACAAACAATTGATTATTGCAATTTAAAATTATGACTATTGATGGTTATTTTAAAACCATTCTGATTATTGTTTTGTTTTTTGTTGGCATTATTTCAAGCAATGGGCAATGCATTTTGAATGATCTCAAAGTAAGCCAATCTCAAACGGGATTTCAGATACATGAGGAACCTGAGTGGAGAGTGAGCATCACAAACAACTGTTCATGTGTACAAAAAGATGTGAAGTTGAATTGCAAAGGATTTCAATCTACAGAAAGCGTAGACCCTTTAGTTTTGAGTGTTACTGGAGATGTTTGTCTTCTCAATAATGGCAACCCTATCTTTACAGATGTCGTTAAGTTCAAGTATGCTTGGGACAACTCCTTTCCATTGAACCCAATTTCCTCACAAATTGCTTGTTCTTGAATAATAGATTTGAAAATAATTTCAAGTTTTAAGATGTCAAGCAGCTTGATGTTAACCCATTTGGAAATTGAATAAATTGCCTCTCCAGAAATTTTATATCTTTGATAAATCTACCTAAAGTTTCTATTTCGTAGCTAATATTGTGCTTCTATTCTCCGTCTCTATTTTGATTCTCGGAATTTTACGATTTGTGATATCCCATTTGCTCAAACGGCCTCTTTCATCAACACTTATAATATTCGTTGATTAATTTAGAAACAAAAATCTTTTATTTTGATATGCGGATATCGTAGAAATTGTATTATTAATTCTCAAATCAATCCACCAAGAAGGAAATTTGTTTAAGTATAACCGTATCCAAAATGAATGAAAATTTAAGCAGTTCTAAAAGGGTAAATATTCTAAATAAAAACCATCTTTACATTACTTGTAATTATAGCAATTTATCATCCTGAATTATATACTACAATCGTCGAAGTCATAAATGTTATCAATATTATATTTCAAAATATAAGGATCCGTCTTAATTAAATGTCATTAACATCATCCTATTCGTTAAATGAGGTCAAAAGAGGGTATAATTTTTAAGGTATACTGCCCGTGAGGAGGTTTGAACCTGAAACCAACTTCAAACTACCCAAATGCAACACCACTAGACCACATTTAGTGGTTCAGAATTGCCACAATTTTAACATAATACTTCTAATTCTATATTTTAAAAATTTTAAAGTGTATAATTTTTCTGTGCAAATGTGCATGTAATATACAATTACTTGAAATTATCCTTGTTAGTTAAATGCTCGAGTACTTCATATTATATTCTTACGACTATTTTCTTTCAAATATACTTCTGTTTCCCGTGTTAATGACAAAGAAGTAATTTTTTTTTATTAGTAAAGTTACGATATTATCAATGTTTAAAAAGATTCATACTGGTCAAGAAGATTAAAAAACTTCTACCTGTCTGATATCATTGTTAATAAACCTCGACTGACTTTTTATTTTTTTTCAATTAATTTAACAAATTCTAATGTTAAAGATTGTATATAGTCATTATTCATGAGATAATAATGAATTTTTCAGTTTTAAACATTGGAAACTTGTATGATTTAATTACCTATCTATTTCTTGATCATGAATTTACACTGAATTTTAATCACATTTTTTACAAAAAAAATAATTTATTACAAAGGTACGAAACTTTGACGCCAAATTCTCTTTAGTGATCAGAAAATAAGTTGTGTTCCAAAAATAATTAAAAATTCTATAGAAGTATTTTTAACCATAATAACTTTTATTTTTCATTCAGATTATTTAAAAGTTATTCATAATTTCAGTGAAATTGAAATAATATTAAGTTAAAATGAACATTTAAGCAAAAATTTAAATTTCATTGAATAAGGATTAAGACTATATTATTATATTGATGCGATATCTTTAATGCCGAACGTTAAAATTATAGAATTAAAGGCATAGAAACAATGAGACAAAAATAATGGTAAAAACCACGAGACAATTGTTTTATGTATTATGGCCAAAAAGTACTAGTGCGCATTGATGATGAAAAACGCAAAGTATAAGAAAAAAGAATAGGGTAGAATGCTTTATTACATTTCTATAATTTTTTTTATGGAATCTCGTGAAAAAAAAAAAGAGGTATGCAATAACTACAATAAAATTTTGATTGGGAAACAATATAGAAGGTTTTACAATGTTATATTGGATATGATTTGGGTAATAAATTTGACTTTATTATATAGAGTAACTTTATGCATGCTTGTTTTTTAGGAAAATAAAACGGTAATTTTTAATTATGACAATAGCTGCACACCTCACTAAAGGGTAATAAAGTGCTTGTGGAAATTTTGCATTAAATAAGATCAGGGGTTAAAAAAAAAAGGGCAGAGAAAATAATTATTCAAATCAAACAGTAACGTAAGAGTCAATCCTCATATTTATAATATTTTATTTAATATTATGTCGCATTACAATTTAAAAAGATCTGCACTTATATCTAAATCACTCAATGCTTCCAAGACCATTTTTGGTAATGCCATTTAATTTATATGTGTGTCATTTTGCTATTAAATTGAAAAAAAGAAAGAAAAAAAAAATGGTCAAAATGAACCAAACAAAACAATAAATTGAATATATGCGTATGTTAGAGATGATGCTTTTTGTGGTAGCAATTTCCATTTCGGTTACTACGTAAAAGGAAATAATAGTACAGGTGAAATATTTTTATATATGTGGAATATATGTTTTGGTTTTTACAAATAAAAGCAGATAAAATCCTTTGTAACGCTTTTCCATTAAGGATTAAATAAAGCCCTAAATAGAAATATATTTAACATCTAGAACCAGCATTTTACATATAAAACAACATAGTATTCAAACAATACTCAACCTTAACGAATAGAAAACAATTAGCAACAATCTCAACAATCGACAATGTCAGTCTCTGCTACCATCAAACTTCTTCTCACAACTCTCTTCCTTTGTCTCGTTATGAATGGTAATGTTACAGTCATACAAATACAATAGAAAAAAAAAGGTTCATTTTCTGCTTTGGTTTTCCTCCTAAAATTTTTTCAATTTGATAAAATTTTTCAATGTAATTTTTCAAACAAAATAGTGATCAACTGTGTAATTTTACATTTAATATTATAATTTTGTTACGCTCCCCAAATAATTATATTGCTATATTTTCATTATGCAATGGTTGAGTCTTTCATAATTTTGAATCCATATTGGATTTGTAATTGCTTATGTCCTGATTCAAAAATACAGTTATTGTTTCATTGTTTTGATGAAAAATGCAGATGCTTTTGGGAAAAAAAAAATTGTGATCAATTTCCATTTGTGAAACTGAACACAATTGTACAAACAATTGAATATCGCAATTTAATATTATGACTATTGATGGTAATTTTAAAACCATTCTAATTATTTTGTTTTTTGTTGACATTATTTCAGGCAACGGGCAATGCACTTTGAGTGATCTCAAAGTAAGTCAATCTCAAACGGGATTTCAGATACATGGAAAACCTGAGTGGGGAGTGAGCATCATAAACAACTGTTCATGTGTACAGAAAGATGTGAAGTTGAATTGCAAAGGATTTCAAACTACAGAAAGCATAGACCCTTTGGTGTTGGGTGTTACTGGAGATGTTTGTCTTCTCAATAATGGCAACCGTATCTTCACAGATGCTGTTAAGTTCAAGTATGCTTGGGACAACTCTTTTCCATTGAACCCAATTTCCTCACAAATGGTTTGTTCTTGAATAATAGATTTGAAAGTAATTTCAAGCTTTAAGATCCCAAGCAGCTTGATGTTAACTGATTTCGACATTGAATAAATTGCCTATCAAGAAAATTTATCTCTTTGTTAAATCTACCTCAAATGACTATTGCACAGCTAATATTGTGCTTCTATTCTCAATCTCTGCTTTGATTATCGGAATTTTATGATTTGTGGCATTTCCTTTGCTCAAATATCTTCTTTCATCAACACTTATAATATTCGTTGATTAATTTAGAATCAGAAATCTTTTATTTTGATATGCAGATCGCATCGAGATTGTATGATTAATTCTTAAGTCAATCCAAAAATTATAATTCACCAAGAAAGAAATTTATTTAAGTATAACAGTATACAAAATGAATGAAAATTTAAGCAGTTCTAAAAGGGTAAATATTTTAAGTATAAACCAATTTACGCCACTTGTAATTATAACAATTTATCATCCTGAATTATATACTTCAATCGTGGAAGTCATAATTGTTGCAAAAATCATATTTCAAAATATAAGGATTCCTCTAAATTAAATGTCACTTAACATCATCCTATTTGTTACATGGGGTCTAGAGAGGGCATAATTTTTATGGTATGTTGTCCGCGAGGAGGTTCGAATCTGAAAGCTACATCAAATTACCCAAGCGCAACCCCACTATACCACATTTAGTGGTTTAGAATTGCTACAATTTGAACATAATAGTTTTAATTTTATAAATTTAATTATAGTTTATAATTTTATGTTTTAAAATTTTTAAAAATACTTAAAATGTATAATTTTTTTTGTACAAATATGCATGTAATAGACAGTTGCTTCAAATTATCCTAGTTAGTTAAACACTCAAGTAATTCATATTATCTTCTTACGTCTATTTTCTTTCAAATATACTTCCGTTTCCTGTCTTAATGATCAAGAAGTAAGAAATTTTTTGTATTATTAAATTTACCGTATTATCAACGTTTAAACAGTTTTGTGCTGTTTAAAAAGATAAAAAAACTTCTACCCCTCTAACATCACTGTTAATAAACATCAATTGACTTTTTTTTTTTTTTGTATTATTAAATTTACCGTAATACCAACGTTTAAAAAGTTTTGTGCTGTTTAAAAGGATAAAAAAAACTTCTACCCCTCTAACATCACTGTTAATAAACATCAATTGACTTTTTTATTTCAATAAACTTAATACATTCAAATGTTAAATATTGTATATATTCATTATTCATGAGATAATACCGAATTTTTCAATTTTAAACATTAGATTGTATAGTTTAATTACTTGTCTGTTTATTGATTATGATTTTATACCAAATTTTAATCACGTTTTTACAAAAAATTAACTTATTGCATTCGTATGTATCTTTGATGTAAAATTCCTTTCATGCATAAAATTAACCATGCAAATGACAATGTCACATATTAAGAAAATCAAGAATTATATGAATTTTGAGTGAACAAAAAATAAGTTGTGTTCCACAAATAATTAAAAATCCTATAGAACTATTTCTAACCATAATAACTTTTATTTTTCATTTTAATTAAGAATATTTAAAAGTTATTCATAATTTCAGTGAAATTGAAATAGTGTTAAGTTAAAATGAACATTTAAGCAAAAATTTAAATTTCATTGAATAAGAATTAAGAATATATTATTATATTGATGCGATATCTTTAATGCCTAAGGTTAAAGTTATAGAATTAAAGGCAAAGAAACAATTAGACAAAAATAAAGGTAAAAACCACGAGACAATTGTTTTATATATTATGGCCAAAAAGTACAAGTGCGCATTGACGATGAAAAGTGCAAAGTATAAGAAAAAAGAATAGGGCAGAATGCTTTATTATATTTCTATCATTTTTTATGGAATCTTGTGAGAAAAAAAAAAAGAGTTATGCAATACCACAACAAAATTTTGATTGTGAAACAAAATAGAAAGTTTTACAACATTATTTTGGATATGATTTGGGAAATAAATTTCACCTTATTAAAAGATATAGAGCAACTTTATGCATGCTCGTTTTTTAGGAAAATAAAATGGCAAATTTTAATTAATAAAATAGTTCCACACCTCACTTAACTAAAGGGTAATTAAGTCCTTGTGAATATTTTGCATTAAATAAGATTAGGCACTAAAAAATGAAGAGAAAATAGTTATTCAAATCAAACAATAAGGCAAGAATCAATACTCATAATTATAATATTTTATTTAATATGTATGTCTCGTTACAATTAAAAAAGACGTGCACAACCATTTTTGGTAAAGTCATATACTTAATATGTATGTGATATTGCGATTAAATTGAAAAATGGTCAAAATGAACCAAAGATGACAATAAATTGCATATATGTGCTCATTAGAGATAATGATGTTTATGGCAGCAATTTCTATATTGGTCTTAACGTACAGGAAATAATAGTAGAGGAGAAATATTCTGCATTATTTTATGCGTGGAATATCAGAGTTCCTGATGGTTTGGTTTTTGCAAATAAAAGTATATAGAATCCTTTGTAACGCTTTTCAATTAAAGACCAAATAAAGCCTTAAATAGAAATATATTTAATTTTTAGAACCATCATTTTACATATAAAACAACATAGCATTCAAACAATATTTAATCTTAAAAATAAAAAACAATTGGCATTAATCTCAATAATTGACAATGTCAGCCTTTGCCACCATCAAATTTCTTCTCACAACTCTCTTCCTTTGCCTTGTTATGAATGGTAATGTCACAACCATACAAATATAATAGAAAAAAAAAAGGTTGAGTTGCTACTTTAGTTTTCCTCCTAATTTCTTTTTTCAATTTGATACAATTTTCCAATGTAATTTTTTTTTTAACAAAATGGTGATCAACAGTGTAATTTTACATTTAATATTATAACTGTTACCCTCACCAAATGTATATTGCAATATTTTCACTATGCAATGGTTGCATCTTTCATAATTTTGAATCCATATAGGATTTGTAATGGCTTCCGTCCTGATTAAAACTTATAGTTTCAATGAGTATTGTTTCTATGTTGTGATGAAAAATACAGATACTTTTGGAAAAAATTGAGATCAATTGTCATTTGTGAAACCAAGCGCATCTGTACAAACAATTGAATAGAAAGATGTGAAGTTGAATTGCAAAGGATTTCAAACTACAAAAAAATGTGGACCCTGTAGTGTTGAGTGTTACTGGAGATCTTTGTCTTCTTAATAACGACAACCTTATCTTTGCTGATGCTGTTAAGTTCGAGTATGCTTGGGACAACTCTTTTCCATTCAACCCAATTTCCTCACAAATTTCTTATTCTTGAATAAGTGATTTCAAAATAATTTCAAGTTTTAAGATTTCAAACAGCTTGATGTTAACCCATTTGGACATTGAATAAATTGCCTCTTGAGAAAATTTATCTCTGATGAATCTACCTCAAGTTACCTTTTGATAAATCCTATTGGTTACATGGGGTCTAGAGAGGGTCTAATTTTATGGTATATTGCCTGTGAGGAGGTTTGAACCTGAAACCTACATCAAACTGCCCAAGCGCAACGCCATTAGACCACACTTAGTGGCTTAGAAATGCAACAATTTGAACACAATAGTTTTAAATTTATAAATTTAATTATAGTTTATAATTTTATGTTTTAAAAGTTAAAAATACTTGAAGTGCATATTTTTTTTTTTGTACAAATGCGCATATAATATACAATGGCTTCAAATTATCCTAATTTGTTAAATACTCATGTAATTCATTTTATACTCGTACGATCATTTTCTGTTAAATATATTTTTGTTTCTCATTTTAACGATAAGGAAGTTAGAAATTTTCATACTATTGAAATTATTGCATTATCAACGTTTAAAAAGTTTCGTTCCGTTTAGAAAGATTAAAAAACTTCTACCCTTCTAACATCATCATTAATAAACAATAATAGTCATTTTATTTTTTAAATAAATTTAATAAATTCTATTGTTAAAGATTATATATATTCATTATTTTTGAGATAATAATGAATTTTTCAATTTTAAACATTTGAAACTTGTATAATTTAATTATCTATCTATTTATTGATCAGAAATTTATATCAAATTTTATTTTTTTTACAAAAAATAATTTATTATACTCGCATGTATCTTTGATCGTAAATGTCGTGTCATGTAGAAAACTAACTATGCAAATTATTACGTTAAATATTAAAAATACCAAGAATTATATAAATCTTGAGTCATCAGAAATAAGTTGCATTCCGATAAATAATTAAAAATCCTATAGAACTATTTTTAATGATAATAACTTTTATTTTTGGTATTAATTCAAACTATTTGTAAGTTATTCATAACTTCAGTGAAACTGAAATACTATTGAGTGAAAATGAATATTTAAGCAAAAATTTAAATTTTCATAGAATAAGAATTAAGAATATATTATTATATCGATGTGTTATCTTTAATGCCTAAGGTTAAATTTATAGAATTAAAAGCAAAGCAACATTGAGACAAAAAGAAAGAAAGGTAAAAATAATGAGACATTAATTGTTTTATGTATTATGGCCAAAAAGAAGTAGCGTGCATTGATGATGAAAAGTGCAAAGTATAAAGGAAAAAGAATTGGGCAGAGAGCTTTATTTCATTGTGATTATTTTTTTTTATGGAATCTTTTGAAAAAAAAAAAAGAAAAAAGAGTTATGCAATGCTCACGTAAAATTTTTGATTGTGAAAGAAAATAGAAAGTTTTACAACGCTATATAGTTTTACAACGCTATATGGAATATGATTTCCATAATAGATTTGACCTTATTCTATAACTTTATGCATGCTTGTTTTTCAGGAAAATAAAATGGCATTTTTTAATTATGAGAATTGCTCCACACCTCATTTAATTAAAGGGTAGTTAAGTCCTTGTGAAAACTTTGCATTAAATAAGATCAGGAAATAAAAAAAAAATGACAGTGAAAATAGTTATTCAAATCAAACAATGAGGTAAGAATCAATACTCATAATTATAGTATTTTTTATTATGTATGTCACATTACAATTAAAAAAGATGTGCGAGTATAACTGAATCATTCATTCTTCCCACAACCATTTTTGGTCATGCCATTTATTTTATATGTATGCCTTATTGCTGTTAAATTGGAAAAAAGGAGGAAAAAATGGTCAAAATGAACCGAACCAAACAACAAATTGCTTATATGTGCTCATTAGAGATAATGGTGATTATGGTATCAATTTCCATTTTGTTCTTAATGTAATGGGAAATCATAGTATAAGTGACATATATGTGCGGAATATCAGCTTGTAGTTTTTTTATGTTTTGGATTTTACAGATAAAAGGACACTACAAAAAATTTCCCTATTTCTGGTGGAATTGTTCATTGAAAAATTTGTTAGAAATCCGTCGTACAATAAATTTTATTGAATAATGGACACAAAATTTTAAAAAATCCATTCACTTCTTTCGATGAAATTTATTGTATGATGGATTTCTAATGGAAAAATCCGTTGGGACATTCAAAAGTTATGTCACTATTTGCCCATGTGATTTCTCTTCGTTATTTTCTTTTCTTTTACTTCCTCTGCCACTCTAGCTCCTCCTTGCCATCCCCATTTGATTCTTGTGCTTTAAAGATATTTTTCATAAATTTAAACTAATTAAATTGTTCTTGTTTCTTTATTTTATATTTTATCAATTGTTTTTGTTGAATTCTTATGTTTTTCATGATTTAATTAGCTTTTCTTAATTTGATGCATGTAGTTTTGGGCTTGAGTTTTCTGTATATCTGTTTGGCATTTTCTTACTTAGAGATCGAGATTAGTACATATTTTTAATTATTAGTTAATTTAAGAATTATATATATTTTGAATTTAATTGAGTAGGATTAAGTAGTTATTAGATGACATACTTGATAGTGTTATTAGCATTACTTTAGGAATTATGTATATTTGTTGCTTTGCATTTAGTGAATGGAGCTATTGAAATTGAAATTGTGTTGTTGTGAATATGAATGTTGTTACTGTTATGGAAACTTTGTCAAAAATCTTTTTTAGGAGTTAGGATGAAATGTTGACAAACTTTTCTATGTTTTTTGCATGTTTGAAAATATTTAGTAAATAGGAGAATATATGTATATAAATGAAGACATGTATGAAGACTTAACATATTGGAATGTAAACTTCAAAAATAAAATATGAAAATTCCAAAACACTTTAGGTGGATATATGATAGACTTCTTCTAGGACTAGTAGATATAATATGGATTTTCTTAATAGGGGTGGAAGAATTTATCGATTTTGCAAAAAAACTTAGCTAATTTATTCATGTGATGGTTGGATAAGGTGTCTGTGCACAAACATAAATGTAAAAAATTTTTACCTCCTCATAAAGTTAAGGTAGATTTGGATTTAAATATGATTATTGGTGGTAGATTGATCATGGTGAAGAGAGACCTATAGAAAAGGGACAGAATTCTGGTGGTATGACATGAGATTTCCATGATAAAAGTAATAGGTATGAAAATATAATATTAGATGTTGGCTGACAAGACATTGCAACTCACCTAGAATACAATGTGGAAGAGTTTTGAAATAGGGATGCCTAGAACTTTTTATGATATGTTGGAAGCTATACATTGGCCATTATGGACAAGTTGTACTAACCATTAAAAGTTGTCAATAACGACAAGGATGTTAGGCATAAAATCTGACTTCAACTTTCTGTAGAATTCCTTTGATCAGATTATGCAACTTATGATTGAAACACACCTATTTAATAATGTTGTTCTTCCTAATTTTTATAAAATAAGAAAGTTAGTGAAGAAGTTAGGATTGATACATGAGAAAATAAATTGATATATGAAAGAATGCATGTTGTTCTACAAGGAGGCTAGATTTGATAGAGAATATAGAATTTATGGTTCATCGTGGTATAAAGAATGGAGGATAGACCAAAAAGCAAAGAAGTTGCCTTTAAGTGAATGTATTATCTACCATTAATCCAGAGGTTGCAAAGGTTGTATACTTTGATGAAGTTTGCTCCTCATATGAGATGACATTATGAGAATCAAGGGGAGACAAACATTTTATTCATCCTTTAGATCAAGTAACTTGGAAATAATTTGACCAAAATTATTTAGGGTTTGTAGCTGAACCTCAAAATGTAAGACTTAGGTTGTGCTTTGATGGATTCACTCCATTCATTTATAACATTGTATCTTATTTATGTTGTCCAATAATCGTCACTCCTTACAATTTGCCTCCAGACATATGTATGACAACTTCATATATGTTCTTGACCTTGATCAGCTTAGGTTTAAAAAAATCCAAAGAGTAAAATTGATATCTTTATGCAACCATTGATAGATGAATTATTCATTTTGTTGAGTGATGGTGTTCCAACATATGACATTTCAATGAAGCAAAATTTTCAAATGAAGGTTCATTGATGTGGACCATCAATGACATTCCTGCATATTGGATGTTATCTGGTTAGCAAATGGCTGGAAAATTAGCTTGCCGATATGTATGGAATCCATAAAAGCATTCATCTTAAAGTATAGGAGGAAATGGTTATAGTTTGATTATCATAGACTGTTTCTATCATACGATCATCTTTACAAGATAAATAAGAACAACTTCATCAAATATAGAGTAGAGAGATTTGAACCACCTTCAAGATTAACTGATGAAC
>JANHAO010011266.1:0-17092 GCA_026873985.1 Saraca asoca | reverse complement strand
TAAATATTCCTAGTTAACAACCAAGTCACAAGATCAAATTATACAAGGCTTTAATCAATATAAGTTATATACCTAGCAAAGCATACGTAGCAGCAGTCGAATACGTAGTGGCCCAAACTAGGCTTTTATCCTATTGGACATTCCATACACAGACTAATGCCACATGTAATTACTATTATTTATCATTTACTATTTATATATAGTTACTATATTATTCCCTTATTATTTCTATTTAAGGAGTTTCGAATATTTAATGAGCGAATAGTCCCACCAAAACTTGTATTGGGTTTACAAATTAATTTTATGGAATCCACTTAAAAGACTTATACTTTTGATACTAGATATTTTTGTTAAATGAAATTTCTATCAAAATGAGACTTTTTGAAAATGTTTTCATACTTTTTCTTATAAGAGAAAATACATATTTCTTAAAATAGCTTTTTCATAAATCCAAAGTTTATTTGTCAAATAAAATATTTCAAGACGTATTTCTTTTCTTTAAAGATATATTGGTTATATCCAGATAATTCTAATAGGTAACCAAAATCGATTAGAGTGCCCCTACCATCCACAACACCAATCAGATTTATCATTTAATTACACCCTCCCCCTTATCGTTCCAACAGACACCGGGTGGTCACAAGTGCATCTGAGGGTTTCCTGGGATTATCCATTGGTTCTGGACCCAAAGGAATCTAACAAGGAACCAGAACCAGATCTCCAAGCCAGAATAGAACTGATATACACAGATGTACTTGCGAGTTGCCAAGGAATTACCAATGGATTCTCAGTTAAAACAATTATTTTAAATTTAATATTCATGAACAATAGTATCAAAATATATTTAAATCAAGCAAAGTATTTTCAAAGTCAACTAAAGCATTTCTATTTTCTTTTTTTCATTTAAAACGTAGATAACCATATCAACACCTGGATTCTAAGGAAACTTCTATTAGTAATCGTGACATTATCATTTATTAATATTTCCTTTTCACTTATTATAGGTATCAAATATTCCTATATAACAATCACATTTTTCATTACCGCTACTTGGGCTATTACTGCCATCCAGGCCATTTTCTGTATTATACAGCCATATAGGTTGTTCACAAACGTTACCCAATTACCAATAGATTTCCATTGAGTCCAAGGTATTTAATTATTCAAACTTTTCATGTTGAAAATATTTTTATCAAAATACATATTATAAATATGAATAATACCTTAGAATAAATCATTATCTATATTTCAAATGATTGAAACCATCACTTTACTATTCAATAAAATTACTTTTCAACACAAGGCATCATTTGCAAGACTGGGACTATCCACTCACATCTAGGGTGTAAAACTTATAGAAATTCAAGCATTACAAATTTTATAATTTATCAGGAACACATCAAATTATCGATAAAATTTCTTCACTTTCATCTACACATCCAAATTACAAAACTTATAGCAACTAAAATTACTCAATAAGACATAATTCATACAGCAAACCAGAATTTTTATAACAACCAAAATTCATACAGCAATCCAGAATCAATACAGAAATTAGAATTTATATAGCAAATGGTACATCAGAATTTATACATATAAGCAAAATAGATTATCAACTCACATTCAAATCATAAAATTTGTAGGGATTCAAGCATTATAAGTTCTATAATTAATCAGGAACTCATCAGAATCAAAAGTTTCAATAAAATTTCCATTTTCATCTACTGCACATATTCAAGCTTCTACATAATTTTCTTATCAACTTTTAATCCGAATAATATGGAATAAAGCTAATGATCTAGGATTACTCACAATATTTCATAGCGTCATGTGCCAGCTCGCTGCCAGTCAAAACACAGGTGGTGGCCTGATTGTGCATGTCGAGGCTGATTAAATTAGAAATTTATAATACTAAAACTACCTAAACTATTTGTAGCATAGGCAACTTCGGGTCGAACCCAAAGATTATTTGTGGATGATATCAATGATATTAGGAGATGAACACATAGGGGTGGGGTTTGGTAGAAACTAACTAACATAAACTAAAACTACAACAAACACAGGCAACCAATCAAAGGAACCAACTAACTTGAGATTAATGCATCCTTAGTCACTTAAGGTTTATTCAATTGATGAAAATCATAACAAAAAGCCTTAAAATGATTAATGAATTTATCCTAAGCAATCAAGATTCATCCAAGAAGCAAACACATCAAAATCTCAATGCATTGCTAGTTTTCCTATCCTCTTCTACAATAGATCATGAAGCCACAATCATATAGTCAACCAAACTAATTAAAGCAAATCAATTCAGAAAACTTAATAAAAACAGAGAGGAAATAGGAAATAAATGGCTAACAATTAAATGTAGAATGAAAGAACAAAACTTCTTCATTAATCTTCAAGTGTTGCAGCCTCTTGAACTGGTTACAATTTCAGTTTTCCATAGCAGGTTGAAAATACAAAGAAAAAAATAGAGAGCAAGAGCTTGCTCTCTGCCCCGAAAATTAGCCTAAAAACACACTAAAAATTGAATGAAAAAGTCTCAGCTAAATGGTTTTGTCCTGGTCAAAAGAAGAGAAGCTAGTTGCATAGGTATGTAAGTAAATGATGACTAGCTGAGATGGTAGCCTCTGCCATTATGTGTTGGGGGCTCAATGAAGACTACTTTCCCTCCTTTTCTTATGCTCTTGCAGGTCTCCAACTAGCTAGTTACGGGCTGGAGTAAAGGGTGTTGCGATTGGACTCAAGCTCATGTCAATTGGGGCCAAGAAAGTCCAGTTTTGCATAAGCTCATTTCATCAGCATTCTATCCTTTAATTGCAGCTCAGTTTTGACACCTAATTTGATCATTTCAGCATGGGAAATCTTCATATGAATTGTGGCTTTATGTGTTAGCTTCCATTTGGGCCTAGTTTCACTTTAATTAGACCTCTATAACTCAAGTTATTGTCTTCTGAATGCACAGAGGTCAGTTGCTTGAGGATAAGGCTAGACAGCATTCTAATTCTGAATTCAATTCAAATTTTGGATGACCAATTTTGTGATTCAACTTTTGTAGTCTTCATGAAAGTTGTAGATCTATCTCTTACCTTTCCTGAAAGATAAGAATTATATCAATTGGATAAGTGTAGCTCAAGATATAGCCAGATTACATAAACTATTCAAAATGGCTAATTATGTAGAATTTTGCAATTTGATGCCAATTGACTCCACACTATAAAAACATCTTAATAGCTGGAACTAAGCGATTTAAGACCTTAAAATGCTAAATATGAGAACAAATAGATGTATCAAATATTGTGTTATCACGGCCCAGAACATAAGGCTGACCGAACCAGCAGAAAAGCAGGGGAGGGAGGGAAAACCGAACTGCTGCCTACCCTTTCAGCCAAGAAGCACATCGGAGAAGAAGAAAGAAGTGACCGCCGGTGGAAGGATGGTTGAACGGTGACTAAATTAGCCATGGCCGAATAGCCTACCTCACCAATGACAGCAGAATTCCACGGAGCTAGCAGCTCAAAGAAGAAGAAGAAGAGCAACGGGACTTAGCTGGCCTTCCGGCGGTGCACCAAAGCTTGAGAAAAGGCCAGGAGTACACCGGTGATTTGAAGAGCTCCGAAAGTTTCTAGAGAAAGCCAGAAACCAAGAAGAAGAAGAAGACTCGGGGAAGATACCGAAATCGAACAGGAGAAGGCTTGTCCGGTGAGGGGGCCGACTTTTTATAAATAAAAATATTTATGTGATTTTGCATTTTGGCCCCTAATTTTAACATCGACTTTCACTTTGGCCCCAAAATTTTTTACCGCCTCAACAAAGACCCAACTTTTAAGAATCTTTTCAATTTAACACCTACCGATTGTTCAGTTTAGTCCTTTTCAATTTTAATTTTATTTTTTAAAATTTTTCAGGTGTTACACCTTTCTATAGTAACAATTTGTTTGCATGGCATCACTCTGGTGCTCATCACATAGTTCTTCTCAAAGAGTTTCTTGGGCAGATATGCTATAGGATTGCAAGTTCTATTATTTTAATGTGTATTTTATTTTGACTTTTAAAAATTCTCAACAATGTCTTATTCTCCTAAGTACTGATTCTACTTATAAATGGTAAAAAAATGTTATGAATAACTTGAACATAATAATAAAATAATAAAATATTTTCTTCCCTATTTTCAAAGCAATGAACATTATAAAAACATAATAGAATATAGTAAACACTATAATTATATTGTAATTACGCATAGTTCATACCACAACATAACAACTCAAATAAAACATAAGAAGTACAAGAAAATTTTTCATAAGTACTACCCTAGAATCATTCAAAATAAAAGGCAAGAAGAGAGAGGTAAATTTACCACAATAATTGGTCCACTAGTTCGATAGTAATAACTCCATGAAAGGACATTTCCTTCAATCTCAAATTCCCTAGAAAGAAAAGTTTCCAAAATTTCAACAATCTTAATGATTGCAGGAAGCTTTACAGAAAGAACTTCCACACATCTCAAAGACAATTCTATGATTCTTACTCCAAAACAAACGTCAAAACCATGTTCTTCCTCCAATCAATTGTGAACAAGTGAGCATCCTATCAAATTAAAGCTAGAACTGAACTTCATATGGTGACATTCTTTAATTGCCCAATCAGATATTAGCATATCTTTGTTTTTTTTTTTTAAACAAGTAATTGAACACACATTTTGATATTAGCCCCACAAGGATTACACCAAATACAAATATATCATTCTCCAATCGCTAAAGACCCGAGGAATAAAAACAATTACACATGAAGTAAAATAAGCATATCACAACATCAAGTGTGATACTATAGTGAATATGCATGGTAATTCCTACCACAAAAACCCAAACTTAAGGTTAAATGCCATGATTATGTACCATGTTTTGATGTATTTGAATTTCAAATTTTCAATACAGAGGAAAACGAAGCCAGATAACTAGAACCAGACAACAAGATTTAAATTGAATTCATTAGGTCGTTAAATTAGCTTATCTTCCACTAATCTTCCACATTTTATACTTAAAGATTAGAACTTCAAACTGAATCAAAATTGATAACTATAAATCTAGTGAGATGCGGAAGTTTCTTGGAACAAAAGGCAAAAATAAATGTTCAAAAATGTAAGTTGTAGTACCTGTTCCTATCACATAGCTATCAACAATGCCATTTTTACAAATATGAAATATGGATAGGTACTGCCAATTCTCAAACTAATCCTTTTAAGGTATCATACTGAAGTCAACCACTATCAGTGAAAAAAGAAGAAAGAAATATAATGCATAACCTCTACTAAATTTCGAATATCAAGCATGTAATTGGATAAGGCAAGATTTGATAGCTGAATAAAGGAAACAAATCACTGGCTTACCTGATCTAGCATTATATAAGCTGAATCAATGTTGCAAATTTTGAAAGGAGGCATTTTGGCTAGGAAAATACTTAATGATATGTGCCAAACTAATAGCAATCTCTGAATCCATGTTAAATCATAAAAATAGATAAAAAAAATCATTGATGAATTCAAACAAGGCATATCACAAAAATGGAAATTATATATCTTACACCATTTTTTGTGAGATTGATAGGGTGTCTTAGGATTTAAGATCATAAATAATAGCCAAAATGTCAGTGTTATCATCCTCGTGGAAGTATCCTATTAATTTAGCTAAACAGGGATAATAAGCTACATTGGAAAAGATGACCTTATTCTATAATCATAAATAAATTTGCATATAATTTATACGGCACTGGGTAATATCACTTTTATTCATAGTTATTCAAATAGAACTAAAACCAATGCCAACAACGCCAAATACCTTAAATCTGTCAAAATTATCATATTATATCATAGATACTTTCTTTATGACCTGCCAAGGGTTGACAGTGACGACTTGACCATTAAGAGTTTTCCCCCTGTACGCTACCCTAAAGTGGGTTTTGACAATCAAATTTTCTTTACTAAAATCATTAGTCGAAAGTCGCAAATCTCGTCAGCTAAATCTTTCAAGGCTATCACATCAATCCTCACACGATTCCATTCATATCATCACACCCACATAAAATGAATCATTACAAGTTAATTCCAACAAATTGTGCTGAATTCTTCCTTGTTATTCTTCAATTTACCACACTTGAATTGCAAGAAAACAAACAATTAACAATTCATATGCTCAAGAACAATGATGAAGAACTTACAAACTCACCTACTCGAAAATGAGGAGGGTTCCATGCTTCCCTTCCTTCGATGCTCAAAAATTCATCAGCTATTGCATGGAGTCATTAATCACAGCTTACACTGTTCAAAAGAAAATTAATCACAAGTCATAAAGGCTAATGGTTCCACCGAGTTCAGTTTTTTAACATGTCACACAGATAACCATTGTTGGAGAATCTCTTATGTGCTCTAATAGCTTCTTGCTTTCGCGTGTTTCTGCAAAT
Organism: Saraca asoca; assembly: GCA_026873985.1. Lineage (NCBI taxonomy): Eukaryota > Viridiplantae > Streptophyta > Magnoliopsida > Fabales > Fabaceae > Saraca > Saraca asoca. Next base: position 10,633 of record JANHAO010011266.1, on the reverse strand, counting down.
TCAATAAAGGAAGGACATTAGTATATTTGGGGCACATAAAATCCAGAAATACTTATATACTCTTTTTATAGCATGAGTAGTCATATGATGTAAGTAGTTGATAACTATTTTATTGTCTGTTAGCTGAAACTTGATAAGTTAGTTGATTATATTAGAAGTATCTGATAAAATTAGTTATTAAACTAATTTATAAATATAAAATGATATAAAAGGATGTTAATATCAACAAATAACATATATATTAAATTAATTTATATTTATTTTTTAGAGTAAAGTATATTAATGCATTCAAGATATTTAAAATACGAATAAAATTATCTAAAATTTTAATTATCTATATTTTATAATATCATATATTTATTTATTTAATTACTTATTCTTATTTATTTATGTTAAATTATTGGATATTGGACAAATATATAATAATATGTGATTTTTTTTCTTTTTTGGTTTTATAGAAAAAACATTAAAAATAATATAATATTAAAAAAATAAATATTGAAAATGATGTTCTTTTAATTAATTAAAATATGGGCTGTCAATTAATCAAAAGAATAAGGATAAATTTAGAAAAAAAATAATTAAAAATTTTATTTTAATAAATTATATTTTATTTAGAGTAACTTTTTAAAAGAGAGTCTTTTTTTTTTTGCTCAAAAAGCTAACAGACCGAATACCTCTAAAATCTAAAAATATATATATATATATATTTAATCAAGTCAAGAAGTTAAAAGCTACCTTTTTTGGTATGTCAAACATACACCATGTGTCAATTTTATAAAATCTATATGCATATGTTCAATTTTTTAAAGTGTTAGAAAATTGTTACTATCTTCCTCCTATTAGGTGAGAGTAATGATGCTTGATAACGCTAAAGTATATATTTCTCCATAAGAATCTCCAGCCCTACAGTTAAATAAAAATAATAAGGTTTTGCTACACCTTTACAAAATTTTGTGAGTTTTTATCAAATTTAAAACAAATGTCATAAAACTTGTATTATTTTTTTTTTTAGAGATTTCACATGTAATAAATGCATAAAAAGTTATAATTTTATCATTAAAAATTATAATAAAAAATTTTCAAAAAATTTGGATTCCTATGAAAAATTTAAGATTTTATATAAAAATTTGTAAGAGAACATATTGATATGATTTTTTTAGACATACCAAAATATGTCCCAAAATAATAAATAAATTATGCTATCTTCTTTCTAAAAGTGTGATTGATTATAGGTTGAATTATAATATAAGTCTCCTAAAATTAAAATGGGTTGTTTTTGTCCCTTCAAAAATCTTTATTTTATCCCTATAATGTTAAATTTTTTTAATTTTTATCCTTATGTTTATGCAAAACACAGAGAATTTAGCACAAAATAAAAATAGAAAAACAAAGAGAAAACATGCATTCATGCATCTAAGTTGGAACAAGAGATCTTTGACAAAGAAAATTGTGCATTTTCATTGCAATGTTTGGCAACGAACACGGCTGAAAGCACCTGTTTGAAAATCCGTTTAGCTATAACTATAGGTAAGTAACTAATTTTGCCTTAAATGATTAATTTATTCGATTTTTTTTATTAGTGTGTATTATGTGTTTGGTTTGTCTTTAAAATAGTGGCACTTTTAATTGGATTCTGCCAACGGTTTGTAAAATACATTGCTGAGAAGTAATTCCTCCCCTTTTTTTTGTCTGCTTTATGTTCAAGCCTTCCAATCTTTTGATTCCCTATGCCTACAATGCTAAATAATTTATTTTTAGATAACTATGTTGGCTATTTTTATAATTCTTTTAAGATATTGATATTATTATAATATTCTATAAATTGTAGAGTGAATTGGATTGAATATTTCAACCTTGTTATTCACTAAGGTGGGTAATTTGTGATGAAATGTACAATGAAGTATTTTGAAAAGATAAGTGAAAAACTTTTAAAAAATAAACCCAAAAAAGATTTCATCGATTGCCTATTATTATATCTTATGACGTTACCATCCAAACCTTTGTAATCGTTAGCCAATGATTCTTAAGCATTATTGTCATTATATTACACATTAGCAAGGCAAAATGGCAAAGTATAATTAATAAAATATTTATTTTTATTAAAATACTCAAACAAGTAGTAAGGAAGATTGGGAATATGGTAGTTAGAATTACTAGGGGAGATGGAAATGTAGCAGCTAAAAGTAATGGGGTAGATAAAAATGTGTTGACTAAAACTGGTGGGGTTCAGGTGGAGGATTTGGAGGATAAGGATCTAGAGAATGTGAAGCTTGAAAATGTCTCAAATATAGTAGTAGTGATTGTGATAAGAATTGACAATGAGAAATGATTATGCTGAAGTCAATTTTAGACTAAGCAATGGAAATGCACCTACAATATATTTGCAAGAAGATGTTAAAGGAAATGTAATGTGGATAGATGAAGATAGAAATTCTGATGAACAAATGAGTCTTAATGTTTCAAAGGAAGAGGAAACTGACATTGAAAAGGAAATCTAAATAGATAGAGGTTAAAATGCAAAAAATTTCCTAGATTTAAAGTGTCATTTGATGATAAGTTAGTAAATTTTATACTTGGGCTAGATTTTAATACCAAGGAATCGGCAAAAGAAGTTGTGCACTACTATGGGTTATATATCAAGGCAAACCTGTCTAGTTTGACAATGATAATAAAAAGACATTAATATGTTGTTGGTTAGGTATAGGGAAGGTTGCCAATAATAATTAAGGATAAGTCTAAATACTCATAGGGTTCATAGCAACTAAGGGTCTTAAAGGACATTCATATATGTCTTAGATAATTTAAGAACCCTTAAGCTAAGACTAGAACCTTGGGAAAAAGTGAAGACAAAATAAGAGAGAATCTAGAAGTAAGCTACAAGAAATTTTAAAGTGATGCAAAGAAAGATTGGGTATACATTTATCTAAGAGTCAAGCCTATAGGGCTAAGAAAAAGGTGGTGGAATTGATTGAAGGAAGTATAGAAGATCAATACAATAGACCTTAGAGTTATATTAAGGAGTTGGTTAACAAGGCATTTATTCAATGTTGTAGGCCAATGATTTGGCTTGATAGGTGTTTCCCAAAAAGCCTTGATCGGGTTAATTATTTACAATTGTTGGGTAGGATGGAAACAATCAAATGTTTTCAATTACATTTGAAAATTGTTAAAGCTAAGGTGAAAGAATCATGAAAGTGATTTTATAGATTAGCTACTTGGTGACATTGGGCCTATGGTAGACCACAATTGGTCTTTTATTTCAAACAAGTACAAGGTACAATCTACTTTCATGTTAACTATTTTAATTTCGTTACTTATTATTCTTTCACTAATTACACCCTTTGCTTGTAGGGTTTAAAGCATATTATACCAACTTTGGGTGAAGGCATTAAGTATATGTTCTATGCTAAACACTTTTGATGTGGAGAAAAGATCCAATAGATATATGGTGAACTTGGTTAAAAAAAGAGAAAAACTGCTCATAGATTGTAGGACCTCATTACCACTTCATTATAGTCATGGCTTAGTACAACCATGACTTAAAGGATTATATGGACAAGTATTATAGGTAAACACAATTCATTGATAGTTTTCTTATATTCACTGTAAAATAGGTTGCAAACCAATTTTTTTTTCTAACTTACAACAAGGAAACTTAGCTTTCTATCAGTATATCATACATCTAATCAATGAATGGGTCAAAGTTATGGCCAAAAAAAGCTACATAGAAGCAATACAACCACCTTTATTAAGAAGGCAACCTAGGTGGTAGAAGAAAAAAAGGTGAAAAGAAGCTAATGAGAAGTCAAAAGGTTCCCACAAACTTCCAAGATAGCATACATCATACAAATGCAAAGGTGTTTACAATATGAGAAGCTACAAGTGGAGGTCAAGAGCTAACAAAGAAATTCAAGTGCAAGAGTGCATTCCTCTGAATAGTGAAATTAGGTTCTTTGAAAAATGAATTCCTCTGAACAAAAATCTTTTTTGAAAGATTTTTTATCAATTTAAAAATCCTTTTCATTATAAATTATTTAGGTTTTGGGTTGACAAAAAGTTAAAATTAAGTTGGAGATTTGAAAGATTCATCAGATCCATCTTTATCTTCAGCTTTGTCTTTTCCTATTTGATTAATTTGAGTGTACATTGGTTTTGGTATCTTGGAAGAAGAATCTAATCCTTTAAGGTCTATTGGATACATGGTTAAATCTATGGAAGAGCAGGAATATCATGGTGATTTTATTTTTGTTACCCTATTTAGGATTGAAGTATCATCTTTGGGTGATTCAAGCTTGATTGTTGCAGGTTGTCCTATTCTTAATCTACTTCTATCCAAAGATACATTAACTCGTCCTGAAGCATATTATGTAATCCTAGAAATTGGAGGAGTTTGGGTTTCTTGAGGAATGGAGATTTTATCGGATTTCCAATTCTCAAGATAATCTATTATTTCCCAAAGGACTAAAGGTGGTATTGCTAAATTCACTCTTATCATATCAGTAAGAAAGTAAGTTGTTTCTCCTTTCCTACTCGATGGTTTAAAAACCCTTGAAAAGGTAGAATTGTGAAATTTGTATTGAATCCTATAGATGATTACTACAAGAATAATGTCAGGCTTCATATCATGGTCATAGAGTTTGATATTGAAAAGTAGCAAATCTTTAAGATATTGTTCCTTAAGGCATGTCGAAATATCAGGAAAATAGTTAAAGTAAATTAGTTATCTAGAGAGATTAGTTTCCACCATTCCTAAGATAGATTCATGAAACCTGTTGAAACGTTCATCTCTAAGGCATAAGAGTGTTGTATTATTGAATCCTAATTTATATATAAGTTTTGCAACTATTTGCACACAATGTAAATGCATGGAATTGTATCTTGAGTTATGTTTTTCTATTAAATTCGTCGAAAGAAGACTAAACTATTCTTTTTTGGGATCTACACTTTTTATTTCTTCAACAGTCCTGACTATGTAATCAAATCTATTTAAGAAAGAAGAAGTTGATTTATAAAACTCTTTTTCTAGGAACTCGTAAATCTGCCCATCATCAATTTGTTAATTGATATCCTCAAAATTGATTTCTTTTTTGAAAATGGAATTTGAATAATTTTTTAATTTGTTTTGTGAAGAATTGGAGGATGTCAATGCGAAGTATGAAAATCAAGAAGATAAAAATCTAGACATATAAAAATAAATTTCTCTAATCTAATATCAAAACTTTTATGTTTCATAAGAATGTTAGTATGAATAATAAATTATAGTTGTCATATAAATTAAATGTTAATATTTTAGCATGAACTTTTATATCTAGATTGTTTAGCCCAGGCTTAAGTATAACTTGAGAATACAGGTGACAGAAGTTGCCCTTACTTAACTCAATAAAAAATGGGACTTATGGCTCTTTACAAACTCATACATAATTACGTGCTGAGAACTTTCCAGAACTATAGTTGATACTCATATGTTAACATAAACTTCATGAAAGCAACAATAATTTTTAGCTTATACTCCTATTCGATGCATAAATTAGGATTGAATAATGTAATTCTCTTATGCCTTAGAGATGGACGTTTCAGCAAGTTTCATGAATCTATCTTAAGAAAGGTAGAAACTAGTCTCTCTAAAAGGCTAATTTACTTTAACTATTTTCTTGATATTCCAATATGCTTTAGGAAATAATATCCTAAGGACTAATACTAACAAAATATTTTTTTGGTACAAGTATTTCTTGTATACAATTGAGGTATATTCCTATGTTAAATAGGGCAACTATTTCAATTGTATATTTATTTTTTATTATTATTTTTATAAGGATATACCATTTTTTAATAGACAATTTTGAAGTAATTCTGAGAAGTGTTTCATTGATATCTTTTTCGTTGATATCACTTTCTATAATTTTGTTTCTGGATTTTTGAAGTTTTGAAAGACTAGATTGTAATGTTATTGTTGTTATAGTTCTTTTTCTTTTTTTTTTTAAGAAGATTGTCTTCAAACTGTAAGTTTTATAAGGTTACATGCCTACTATTTCCTGAAATGAATCTATCTAAAACATCTTTAAAATTATATTTGTTTGGTAAAAGTTCTTTGTGAGATGTAAAAGGCTTATCTATAGTTTAAGTTTTTGAAGGTAAAAATTCTTTTGTTCATCATCAAACAAATGATGGATGACTTCAAAAAGAAGATCATATTTTTTGATAAGAACATTTATCCCTTTATCAAATGATGATTCTTCTGCTTTTGAAGAACACTAATCATTATTCCTGGATTTGATTATTTTTTTAAATTTGATCAACTTCTGTTGAGAATTCATCTGCTTCAAAGGATTCTTCAGCTTATAAGTTATTAATTTAGTTAAAAACTTCTTCAAAGTTCAAGATCTCTTATTTAATTTACAATATTTTGTTATGTGGTCTAGTTTGTTTTATCTAAAACAAATTGGTCAAATATCTTGATTTGATGAAGAATAAGAGTATATAACAAAATTGTGTGTGTGTGTGTGTGTGTGTCTCTCTCTCTCTCTCTCTATATAATTAAAACATAATTAATATATATCTTTTGACGGGCAAAATTAAAATGTAATTAAAAATCATATGATTACTTTAAAAAATATATAATTTTATGTTTTAATTATAACCATCAATGTAATTTAAAAGAATTTGTCAATATTTGTAGTCTAATTATGGTCATTGACCAGTTTCATTCCGCTACTTACATCTTCACAATAACTAATGTGAGGGAAAAGGGAAGTGACATTCACTATGCTTTTGGCACTGCAATAATGCTTATGCGGATAATGAAAACAAGGCTCCATGGATGTGGCTAGTCGACATGGTGGATTTGGGATCCTTTCACCATATGCCTTCTGCAGAATCAAAGGCTTCAAACCTCCAAGACCATGAGCAACATATCCAAAAGTAGACTTAGGGCTAGTAACCAATGCATCACAAAAACTAAGCAAATATATTTCAGTCCATGCCTTCATGTTGTGTATGTTGTCATTCTTCTTTTGATGCTCTTCATGACTTGGCTGATAAACTCTTATTTCTTGCCCAGTTACAGTTGTGTTCGTTGAATAGATAGCCCTTAGTTTCTCTCCATATTCTGAGTACAAAGATGCTACTAAAACAGCTTTTGATTTCTTCTTTGACGAAGAAAGCACTGACTTCTTCTGCAAATTTACTTCAGGAAGCAGCTTATGCTTAACTGCACAGGATATAATTTCATTTATAATGGTTTGATGGGGTGCTCGATGAGGATTAAAAACTCTTATTTGGAGGCCAATTCTCTCATTTGCTTTGGCCAAGGATGTCTGATAGAACTTGGTGATTAGTTCCCATGCCTTGTTTGAGGGGTGAAAGAGATACCGTCCTAGATGGTGGAAGACTCTGTCTTTTTCTGGGAACATTTTGCTTAGCTCTCGTTTGAAAGTGGAAATCATGAAAAGGGAAGGGACAAAATATTGATCTGAGCTCAAAATCAACACAGGAATTCTATGGAGAATAATTTGACTCTTATCACACTGAAAGAAAGTTTCGCGATTTTCAACCTTTAGAAGACTGTGCTGAAGATTAATAAGTAAAAATGATGGCAGAGAATTCTTTGAAGTGTTTACCTTGTCATCCTTCATAATGTTTTCATAAGTTTGAATATGTTTCTGATCCTTCCAATAGGGAAAATCCTTGGGTAATAACCAAGATGAATCAGGAAATGGCTCACAAAATAGACCAACCATGTCTGTCCCGAATTTAACAAATAAAACTCGGTCTGTAAGGATAGCATAAAGAAATGCTGCAGCCAAGGTTATCATCCTGTTTCCTAAGCCATTGGAAGCTGTCCACACAAGGTATTTGCATTTTGAATCTGCATTCATATTGTTGCTAGATTCTAAACCTTTCCTCATGGTTCTCTTGTAAAATTTGGTATGAGGTCCGCAACTTTTATGAAGATTTTCATAGCTACGCAGCTTGGATTTCAGATATGAAGAGGGTTTATGTGGAGAAGCTTTGCGGTATAAGTAAGATCGATACTTACTTAAGCATGTTCCTTCATTAAATGTGGAAGCTAGAAGCCCGTCAAGCAGTTTATCATTGGCAATACCCGTCGATAGAGATGAATCCTTCTTTAAATCTGCAAATGAATGATTCATTGGACCTGAGTTTGGAAGAAAAGAACACATACAAACTTGTAAGTAGCGAGGTGAAGAAAATTATAAGAAAAATTACTAATGTAATTTTAGCATTCCAAATATGATACTTGATTCAAGGTTCAAAAGCAGTTTGTCATTGGCAATGCCAGTAGATAGAGATGAATCATTCTTCAAATCTGCAAATCAATGATACTTTGGAACTGTAAGTTTGGAAGCAAAGACCACATGCATTGTAAGTAGATAAAGAAAATCCTGGAAAAATTTGCACTTTTAGGATTTTTTTTTTTTTTTGGGTGAATTTCACTTCTAAGATTTGATATATAATACTTGATTCATTATTTATCTTGTAATGAAATTTTATTCAAGCAATAAAAAAGAATGAATTAAGGTGTTCTTGGAAGGAAAGGTAGAAAATGAGAAGGTAAAATATAGTGGGACAACGAAAAGAACAAACTTCGATTTCAATCATTGGTACTAGGTGGAGAGGCTCAAGGACATCTGATTTCCAGATCTGCATTCCAAAATGCTCAATGGTTTCGTTTTCCATTGTCCCACTTTCAATGCAAAGTACCCCAAAATAAAACCAAACAATCTTAGCGCTTATTTTAGTTTCCAGCTAGGCTATAATTAAGCTGCAAGCAATTTCTTACCAGAATAAGAGGTTTCATTTTCCTGAGCTCCTTCTTTCAAGACCCCTGGTATGCCATCTTGAGCTTTCTCCCCAATACCTTTGACATACAGGTTAAAGTGATCAAATTGACAACATCAGACAAAGTAAAAACTTTTCTTCGTGAATTCATTAAACAGGACAAAAGAAAGCCTGCAGTCCAAAACAAATACAGCAAAAAGACAAAGTAACATTGAGTAAAGGCAAGCACATGCTGCTGAACATAAAAAATGTTGCACATCTATCATACAAGTTAAAGAGCTCAAAGCTTGAGGACATAAGACAAAGTAACCTTGGATGAATTAAGGATATATGATCGAACAAAATAAGAACGTTGTAAACAATAGCCTTACCTACCTCTGACCTTGTAATATTCTGATCTTCCCCTTCACTGGCTGGAGCACTAACATTTTGTGCTTCTTCTTTTATAACATTAGTAGTAGCATTCTCGGCTTTTCCAGGTGATGCATTAATTTCAGAAAATCCGTCAACAAGATCAAAGATTGCGTTTTGGTGCACCAGTGTAACTATGACTAAAACAGGGAACGCTATGGAAGCCACAATCAAGACCATTCTGAATCCCTTGAAACACAACCATGATCTCTCCATGGAGACTTGAAATTTTCCAGAATTTCTACATGAATAAGCATTGAAATAGCCTATAATACACAGGAATGCAGCTTCAAATATCATTTTACACAGGCTTATAACAGACATATTGAAATGGTAGTATGTAGGACATTAATGAGAAAGAGGATATAAATATTAATTCTTGCAGTTGCTTACATGGTGCGTATTCAACTAAGTGAACCCAGGAACAAGTAAACCAAAATAAAGATATCCAGAAGCAAATGCACAAACCCGTCACTCTGATCACCAAGTAAACAGAAATTAACAAAGATACTCAGAAACAACAAAAAAATAAAGCCGCGATTTTTATCATAAAACCTAACAGAGCACTTAATTTTGGTCCATTCAGCAACAAATGCTATCAAAAGCCCAAATTAACGACAGGAAACAAATGCCCACTAAAATTTTCCCTTTTCCTGCATCATTGATTTTCTCAATAACTAAACAAAAAGATAAAAGGGAAGTAAAATACTCACGTTCAGATCAATGAAACAAAAACAGTCGGTCCAGACCCAAACAACAGTATTCAGGGTGATTCATCAAACTGAAGATTGAGCTCTATCAATTCATCTGTGATACGTGTAAAACCAGATGCTCACACTGTTATCTCAAGTTTCCTCTTTAACTCGTGTATGTACGCTCCTGGCAGCGGTGTGAAGAAAGAGTGAGAGGCAAAGCCTAAGACAGGGCAATTAACTACAGTTTTATTTTCCGAAAGGGATATGATTCATATGATGTCAGTGCCTTCAGCAATAATTGGGTCTACTTTACTGTAATGTTTTATTTTCATGCTTCCCCACATATGTGACTGAGCTGTCGGCTGAGTTCGTTACATTTTGACCATTTATTTTCCTTTTTCTCTTTTGTACACGTGTAAAATTTGAGGAAAAAAAGCTATCCTTTCAGAATGTAACACAAAAGGTTATGAAATTTGAGTATATATCTTACTACTTCCCTTCAATTTGGACTTTGACTTTTTAACAAAGAAAAGAGATATCATACCTATTTTGAAAATTTGTTCTATTTTTTTATTTTTAAAAATTATTTTTAAAAACAGATTAGAGTTATTTTTAAAAATAATTTTTAAAATAGGATTTCAGAATAAAATTTTTAAAATTATTTTTAAAAATAATTTTATCAAACAAATTTTTTTTATTTTAAAAATAATAGATTATTTTTAAAA
>JANHAO010011265.1:0-17120 GCA_026873985.1 Saraca asoca | reverse complement strand
CTTTAATATCTAATCCACAGAATGTTTAGTTGTGGCTGCCATAGCACTCAATCAAATTGGTCTAGGGCACCCAACTACACTAACAGTAACAAGATAAACATTGGTGCACAATAAATCTACTAAATTTCATACACAAAAATAGAGTATATTATCAAATATAAACAAAGTAAGGGTAAAGAGACCAAACACAAGAATTTATAATAGTTCCCCCTTAACAGCTACTCTTCAAGCTTTATAAGCTTAGGTCTACTTTTTCTCTATTCCTTCAAGTTTAAACTGTGCATTTGAAAAAGGCTCTACAAATCCTTGTCTTCCTTAGGCAAATTCTTTTTTTTTTATGAGGGATACTTCACATTCTTTAACAATTTCTAAAAGATACCTTACCCTTTATAGTTGTATATTGATACGAAATAAAGAATGACTTAAAAAGAAAAAAAAACTCTCCTAAAAAATCAATAAAATAATGAAGCACGTAGAATAAACAAATCTCATAAATACGAGTTCAAATCGTAATTTTGATGAAAAGAAAAAGTGATAGATGTTAAAGATGAAGTTCAAACTTTCGATATATTATATTTGATGATTTTTAACTTATATAAAAATTTTATAAAATTGGATAGCCGTTTAAGACACTTATTGGATGAAAACTAGTTGTTAATTTCGAACTAGAGCTTGATAGAGGCTAACAGTCAACCATTGACCCTGACTCAGTTTTAAAAATTTATAACTTCTTCATTTTAAACCTATTTTAAATAACAACCTATCATTAAAAAATTATTTGAATCTAGTTTCAAATAGCACTAATCTTATGCTCACATGTTAAATAATTTTTGAGATATTATAAAAATAATGAGCAAATGTCAAAAAGATTAGATTGTGGAAAATTAATTTTTAAACTCAAATTGAAGAGGTCATAACTTTTTCATTTCTTAATTATTTTAAGCAAATAATCCATGCATGAAAATATCTTTGAGTCTATTTTTATATGAAATAAATTTCATAATATACGTATTTTGTGAAATATGATTAAAATAATGACAAAGGTTGAAATCGAAAAGACAAAAACTCATATATATTCTTTGTTCTTGAAGTGTCACCAAAGTTATCTCGTGAAAACATGTTTGTGGGCTATTTTCTTAAACATTTTGGCCTAGCTGTGATTTTTTAATCACGTTTGAGCTTTATATCATAAAAAAATGCTATTTTACAAAGAAGTCTGAGCTTAAAAAGAAAAACTATACCCATTAAAGTCTTTAGCCTTTGTTGATACTTCCAAACTTTCAAAACTTTAATATTCTAATTCTTCAATAATTGAAGCATCTCTTTGTTTTTAATTTTCATCCATTTTTCTTCTTGAGTTGAGCCTAACAAGATTTTTCATTTGTTCTACTACGATAATCACTCCTCTTCTTTTTGAACAATTCTATAATGTACAAAAATATTACAAGTTATATAGTTAGTCTAATATATTTTATCATTATGCATGATTCAAATATAAAATATAATAAATTAGCACATGAACATACATTATCTATATCACTTATATTCATTAACCATAGCATAACATATCTATTAAACACTTATATAAGATATAATACTTTTCAACAAATAATTAAATATTATTATTTAAATATATATGTTCACCATTTATTATTTATTATCACCAAATCTAATAATGTAAAACCCTGAAACTAACATAGTCTACCTTCAAAACTACATTAGTGGGCATCTTAAAATCTGACAAATGGGTCTGGAAAATTGATCTTCAACCTCCAAAGGATCCGAGCAGCAAATCAGAAAAGAAATATCAGAGGATTGACTAGCAAAAGAATGGAACTAAGTGGAATATGTGATTAGAAAAGACAAGTGGCACATTTTCATTAGCTAATAAAATTAGGATGGGTTGCCCTATAAACAGTGGCAGGACGTTGTAGTCTGGCCCTTACAATCTTATAGAAGTAGTATTTGCACGACTGTCCTTAAACATGCAACTACCCTCCAAAAACTTCAATAAAAATGCTTCACTCCCACGCAAATATTCATATCCCAAAAACATTTACTTGATAAATAATCAAAATCATTCTCTAAAAAATACTAACTTATATATCAAGATAACATAAAATAAGAAGTATAACCAAATCTTTTATAGTTTTATTTAATTTTGATTCACATATAATTTAAATATATTTTATTTTATATATGATCATTTATTTATATGTTGTTATGATATTAAAAAATCTTAAAATTCTCATATTTTAAATAAAAAATTTTAAAATTTATATTTTATATATAAATGATATAATTATATTTATATTAGTACCATACAAAATATTATATATGCTTCATACTTTTCTTATATTCATATTATTTTTATATCTTGTAAATGTGAAAGTGAAGGGGCATTTGGTAGGGGAAATAATTTTAGTTTCGTAGAAATCTCAAGTTAGGAATGTTAATTTCCTATGTTTGGTATGTAATTTTTAAAAATATATTCCCAAGAAACATTGTTTCCCAAGAATAATTTTTTATTAAAATTCCCACAAAATCATTCCCATGAAGGGTGGGAATCCAACTTTCCTGAGTTGGAGGAAAGTTTTGATGATGTAAAAAGTTAAAATTACCTTCATTAGTATTGCTTTTTTTTTCAAGGTACATTTTTCTAGGGTAATATTTTTGTAATTGTACATGGATTGTAATATGACTTTTCTTTCTTGCCCTTGGTTAAGCTTAATAATAGTATTGCCTACATGTTTTGTTTCTCTAATTTAATGACCTTAGAGAGTACTTTTGTCCAAAAAAGGGGATAAAACCCCTTATAAGCACCAAAAAAGAGAGAATAAGGAGAATAAGGAAGAAATAGTGAAAAAATAATAAAATATCATATTTTTTTATATAAAATGACTGTATTTTATTTAAAGGGTATTTCTGAAAAAAAAAATACTTATATATTCAAGAAAGTTCTATTGAAATCAAACATGAGAATCTTTGATTCACAGGAAATATGGATAAACATTCCTATAAATGTTTAAGGTTAATCAAACAAATTTTAACCATTCTCAAGAATCATGATTCTTAAATATGAAAAAACATTCCCCCCACCAAACGCATTGTTATTGTGAAACAATTTAAACCGTGCCCTTCAAAGAACATAATTCTCTTGTCATACTTCATTTTAGCAGAAAATGCAAATTCTTTGCTAGAGAAAATGATAATTGAGCGGCATCCTTTTACAAGAATGAGAATATTACAAGTTAGATTGAGCATGAGAAAAACAAAGCTTGCCGTAAAGCAATATACCGCAGAAGTAATGTGAACGAGACCTAGTTCGATTGCTTTTCTCATCATTCACTGCTACATATTATATCTGAATCCTCAGATCACTTTTTCTCCTTCTCATCTGATACTTTTCAACTCCACAAAGAGAAATTGACAGATACCCAATAAGCGTATTACAATTTTCTCATTAATACAGCAAGCCATTGGTAGTAGTCACCTGATTTCATCCAAAAAAAAAAAGTACCTAAAAATAACGCAGATTAGGATGCCTACTGATTGTTAAGCGTTGCACCCTAATTGTTTGTTAAAATTCCCAAATTGCATATATTTATAGTCAAACGGTCCCTGAAGACAATACAGAGCGAAGACATGTAGCTACTTTTTTTTGTGCTAGTAGGAATTTTCCATTAGGCAACGCAAAGTGCAAACCCAAAATAGAGGGGATAAGCAGTGGCACATCATTTCAAGAATTTAGGCACATCGATCAAGCCAGAAAAACCCAACATCATGGTGGCTCGTCAAGCACGCAAAGATGAAAGAACCCACAAACATGGTCCAAATGTGGGTCCACTCTAGGCAGACACGTGGCTCTACCTAATTCAACCACCAGGTCGGCTCCCTTGGCCCATTATGTGAGTTTCATTCAGGTTCCTCAAAATCATTTTTTTCCCCACTATTTCACACTCACTATTGAGCATTTCCTAGTTAACCTGCAAAAGCCTGATTCCCTGGCCAGCTCTCAGAGACGGCACACAATGAAGGTGCTGACAGCAACCATGCACATACTCGTATTTGGTTTTTTTTTCATGCATATTAATTCAATTCTTACTTTTCTCTGTATGCCCTTTATTTGAAGTAACAGTGTAATGTTATTATTGACTCGCAATATTCTTGTCATCTTAATTCTTTCTTTTTCTGCATTAATTATTTGCCACAGATCTTCAATTGGGTTCACAAGAGGTTTCATCATAGTGTTTTGAAGGGTTTGACCTCTATAACTTAGAATTTTCTTTAATTTGCAGCCAAAATGACTTCTTTTGGTTTTATAGGTTCCAAATATGCAACCTATAAACATAACTTTCAAGATGGTTTTTTTTTTTTTCTATCTTATAAAATTCCATCACCTGCATTTGTTATGAATCTTTTGGTTATGTTCACAGATGGGTTTCCTTCAGACCCCAAAAAGGCCGATACTACAATGAACAATGTGGAGGACAGTCAAGCTTTACTCAAACAAGTTGCTCTTGCTGATGTTCTTGGTGGTTGGAATGATGGCATTCTAACTATTGGTACTCTTGGGTATGATCCCTTAAAATCCTTCAGCCAACAGAAAGAATACTTAGCTTTGGAGAGTGAAGAAGAACAATACGAAGGTGAAGGAGTTCAATACTTGGTCGGTGATGATGAAGAAGGCAATTACAATGTTGAATATGATGAGGAATTGAATCCATTGATGCACACTACATTTGAGCACAACTATGAGGATGTTGTAACTGCAAATCTTGATGCTAATGCTAGCAAGGAAGAATTGGTTATGAGCATCAACGAAATTCTTCTGGCTTCACCTGTGATTTCTCATGAAGTCACAAAATCAAACAGTGAAGAGGCTGATGAAAAGAAGAAGAAAGGGGAGAGGATCACACTAGCTGACCTCTTCTTGGCTGATTCTGATGTTAAAATAAAATTTGATCCTGCCAAAGTCTTGCTTCAGTCGAGTGAGAAACAAAACCTTAAAGCAAAGCATGGGCTCGCATTTGCCAAGAAGCTCTTTCCTCTTGTTAAGGAAAATACACATCCAATTAAGAATATGAAAAAAGTAAGTTGTTCTTTATTGTCCTAGACCATAGTGCATGTAGTGATAGGCATAGTTACCAGAAAGTTTGTTTCAACTAGTGTACCACATTTTCGTTCTTACGTTTCGCGCATCTATACCACCACCCCGCATGTTTATTTTTACAGAACTATTTTAGTACAGTAGGATTTCCTTTTTCTGTACTCATACTAAGACCCTACATGTACCACGTTTCTGGTAATTATGATTTTGAAAACTTAGTTCTAGAGTTAAGTCTTAAATGGTTATGAAGTATCATGAACTTTCAAATTGGTTAGATTAACTTGTTTGTAATGCTGTAGCTGATGAAGAAGATGCTAAAGAGGAAAATTCATCCAGAGCTTGATGCCAAGAATCACAAATCAGAAGGGCAGATACTCAATGCACCAGGAATCATTGACAATAACAAACATGAAGCCACCAATGATTCAACTTCTTTTCTTTCAATTTGAGGTATGGCCGCTCCATATTCAAATTTTCCAGCATTGCCCATTCTATTTTATTTTCATTTACTTGCAGCATAAGGTTTATAACAACAAATTGCGGCGGGCAAAGGTGTTTCCAAATCGATTTAGTGGCTTTTATTATGGCCTTTCTTCTTTGTATTCTCACCATCTGACAAACAAATAGGCTAACAAAATCTTATCACTCTAGCAAGTCATGCCACTTAATTTTTCTCGTTATATTCTTCAACAAATCAGTGAGAGGTCTATTTCTTGAAATTTTCCACTTGGGACCCCTCAAAATTTTGAACTATTAGGAAAGAAAAGCAAGCTTAACGCATTCTTCAATTCATCCTTATGTTCATAAGCAAATGTCCTTCATATATCATTTTTTGGCCTTAATATGCTTACCTAGTCACAGGATTTTGAGTAGTCTAGACAGGTAAAAATGTCACCTCGCATATCATCTGTTTATTATGTCCTTTAAGCTGAATATATACTGGTCTTGTAAGTTCTAACTAGCTAGCTACTTATGCAATCACCTTTGTCCCGGTAATCTTCTGGTCTTCTAACTAGCTAAGTATTAGAGTATAATAATTAACAAGACCCTTTTACTTGAACCACAATAAGTTATGCAATTAAATTGATTAATAATGATCTCATTATGTGAAAAGATGCGAGTTCCACATATAATTATAGTAGAAAGCAATGTTACTCACACATATATGATTTATTTAGTGATTTAATCTTATATATTATACACTTAATAAAATCTAAAACCTAAACAGATAAAAACAATACAATAAAATCAAATTAAATCAAATCTGAATAATTGTAAGACAATAAAATTAAATAAATTAAAATAAATGTGAATAATGTCACTTATAATATGTCTCCTATAAAATATGAAGTTATTTTCAATCAGATTAATTGTACGAAAAACACTGCTATTAAGGCACAGCTAGCTTGGTATATTTGTACCTACTATAGTTGTTTGCATGCAAATTCAGGCCACGTCAGATGTAAGGGTGACAAGCCTTTTTCCTACGTGTCATTTTCCATATGATAGTAATCATTTATTAGCCAGGGTCCCCTCCTACAAAATAACTCACAAAATTCCAACCGAGAAGGACAAAATAATCAAATCATAATCAGTCTTCATAATACGGTGATGATCCAACGGCTGTTTTAGCTTCAACTCCATGATATCTCCTCTCTGACCCTCGTTGCCTGCCAATGGAGGGGAAATGTGGGGACTAAAATCCTTCACTTTATATATTTGAACATGGGAAAGGCTGTTTGTACTTTGTACTCTAGTTTCTTGACATTTTTCTTACCAAATGATATGACAGTTAACTTCTTGAAAGAGTATTTGACAGATTCCGAATGGTAATTATGAAATTAGCTATGTCTAATTAGATTGATAACTCAAGTTAAAGTATTTTTGTTCTTTTTCTTTTCTTTTTGTGTTGGTATAGAGTCATTTCCTAATCTCCATTATCAAGCATAACACTATGAGTATTGTTATTTTAAAAATTACACAATTCAAATCAATTCGATCTCGTAGTATTATATATGTAAGTGTAAAGAAATATTATATACTATCAATTCTTACCGAATACTTTCTACATTATTTGTTTTGTCCAATGACGTGCTATGAGACTTTCGTTATGTCATATCTGTGAATTGCTTGTTAACTCCAATCTCAGCTCCATTGCTGAGCAAGATCCTATAAAGGTGGAAAAAGTGAAAATTATATCATTTTTTAAAATTAAAATCTCATTTTTTTAGTTCATTCTACTGTGTTTTGTGTATTATATATAGGAATTTTTTAGAGACATGCACTTATAGAATGGAATAAGCCTCATCTTTAACAAGAACTAGGTTTTGAACGAGGTTTATGAGAAAGTTTCTGATGTTAAATGTGGATATTCATGTATGGCTCAGTCATTGTTCAATTTTTACCGTTAATCAGATGAACTTTATTTTGTATTATCATATTCTACTCTGTGTTGGCATATTACACGACATGTTTTTATTCATACGCTACTCAGCAGGTGAATTCCAAATGAACAGAACTTAAATATTAGGAAGACTGCACAATTTTTGTTTGGTTTCGAAACAGAAGAGAGAAAGAAAATGATTTGCTGAACAAAATGTTAGATAAGACTCTCAGACCAAACACATGATTATTGTTTGAGTGCCATCACTTGAAATGATAACTAGCCTGCATGGTGTTTATCATTGTGACATTTGAAAAGCTCTGAGTTAACACATTTCTTCATCATCGTTGTCCTTTCTGAGCATGCTGTAACTTCAAATTTAGCGGTTGATATATACATTTCCTTCTCGGGTTCTTTTACATGATTCTTGAAAAAAAATTTCTCACTTGTAAACAACTAATATAACCTTACACACAAAGATTCAATACTAAAAAATATCTTTGTGCAAATAGTATTTTTAATATTTTAAGTAATTTTATAATTTTACATTTGGGTTTCACAATATCTTATCAATTGGGTGAGTACTTTTTTAAAGAGTAATATTATTTGCACATATTATCTCCTACTAATTATTACATTCACATGCATTAATTGTATGGTTACAGTCAAACTAACTATCATAAATGCTATTAAATAGACAAGTCAATTTGACATGGACCGTATTAAAACCTCACGTTCTTGTGCGTCTTATTGTGATCTCGATCTCAAGACACTCAAATTTACAAAATCTTGTGGGAGATTCAACTGAACAACTAGCGTTAGTTTTCGAAGAAGTGATGTTAAATACAAATATATTTCTACACACTCCTCTCACAAAATTACTTCTATCCATCTGATCACTTTCTAGATTCAGATCCAATAATCAATCCTATTCATGTGAGGGAATTATGTCAAACTGTAGTGTGCATTAAGCATCTTCCTCTTTCAAAAAGTGTGAATTAATTGGATTTTTGTTGATGTCTGGTTGCTCTTGTTGCAGGTATCACAAGTGTTTGGGCTCTGAAGGGCCTCTGCTTATCTAGAAAAGTAATTTTCTTTTGTATAAGGGTGAGATCAGATTAATAGTATGTTATCTTGGTGTAATTTTATGAACAATGCATTGAACCATGTGATTCTGCTCTGGTGATATCTCGTTGTGTTGGCTTTAGTTTGACATAATGAATGGTTGTCTCAGCTCTTTGTGGTTGTGGTTCATTTTCTTTTGGCATGTTGGTGCATTATGCATTATTTTAAGTAATCATTGGCCTTCAATTAGCATTATATATGGTGGCCCAAATATTAAGACAAACATACCTTCCAATTTTTCATTCTTGTTCATCACAACTACCTCGCATTGTCAGTTCATAGATACAATAATTTCATACTAAGCTAGCTACCAGGGTCCAGAATCATAGTTGTGGAAAGTCAAATTAAATATAAGAGTGGGATCAATTGCATAATAATAATAATAATAATAATAATTTATTTAAAAAGCATGACATTATTGCAGAAAAAAATAAAAAATGGAGAAAATAAATTGTATTCATTTCATCATGCAATTAATGTACTAAAGTAACCTATTATAGTCTTGTTCCCCGGTGTATTTTTCATAGTTGGGTACTGCTTTAACGCTTGCTTGAAAATGATAGTACTTGGACTCAAAATGAAGTTTTATGAATTTTTATAAAAATTTAACGTAAAAATTATAAAAGTTATAATTTTTTATATAAAATTTTATAATTTTCATAAAAAATTATAAATATGTATGAATTTTGTATATAAGTATATAAAAAATTACAACTTTCAATAAAATAAGTTAAAAAATATAAAAAAAATTCATAAAACATATAAGAATACAAATTTTCTCCGTATAACCTTTCATAATTTGCTTATTCTTAATCTACAAGATCACTTTCAATCACATGATTGTTTTGTAGTTTATTACAATGAATGCACACAATAAATTTTTTATGAAATAATTATGAATAATTAGTGTATTTAATATTTTGGCAGACATTAATTGATTCTAAACACAGAAGGAAGTCAAATGACTCGGCTTAAGCAAACTTCTTTATTATTTATCACTGGTCTTTCTAATCATAAATGTGTACCTTTGAATACTAGTGTTTGACTAGTCCACCTTTTCAACAACAACAATTCCAAATGGACCAAATGTATCAATGAGTATAGTAGAGTTATTTATTTTGCTAGACAAACAAAAGTACATGTAATTAATACTGCAAGAGCTTACTAATTAGGACCCCGTCTTTTCTTTTCTTTTTTTTATTATTTTCAAAAAAGTAAGGATAAAATTTTTATTTTGAAGTTAGAAACTCTTTAATTGGAGTGGATCAATAGAAAGAAATTGTACACGATGATGGAGTGACCTGTACAATGAACAAAGTCAACAGCGCATAATAGAAATAATCCATCGAGCACACTTCAATACCCAAGTTAGTTCTAAAAGTAGAGTTTTAGTATTTGTAGTAAAATGATATGAGGAAAAGATACTTTTTGGTATATACAGGTGTCAAGTGTACCAATTAACGTGTTTCAAGATGAATGGAGAACATCCATTTGTTTCTAACGTACTGATGATGTGAGCGAAATTCTCGCTTGGTAGTTACTGCAACTACATTACTTATGCATGTCTGAGTCATATCAGTTGTTATAAGATGATTAGGAGGTTAATTTGTTCAGGTTTTTTGGTGACTAATTCCATGCCCTAAGCCATTCGACCAAGTGCTATTAATCGTTCAACTTGGGCCTGTACTTTTGCTCTTGCTCTACGACTATTTCTTTGACCTCTCAACTTGGGCCTGACTGCTATGCACCTAATTAAGTTGATTGACTTACTGTCAATCTGGGCTTTCATTGATAAACTATAGTCCTATGCAACCCCAAGTTATTGCTTCCAAGTGACTTGCTCTTATTGTAAGAGCTTGGTCTTACTTGCAGTGGCGCAGATCATTCAATCGACCATGGCCTTAGGCCATTTTTGAATGGCTTGATGTGTTGCAACGCGTGTGCTTGTCAGCAGTGATATGAATTAGTCGTTCAACCAATTTATTTATATGATTTACTAGATACGGACCTAGGTCGATTGACCTGTCTACTTAAACCAATTGATCGATCACATCCTGACCCGATCGTGACTGTGGCCATGTGAATCGCTACCTTTCGATGATCTACTGCACTTAGGCTAATCAATCAACCATAGTCCAACAGTTGTTTATTTTGAACTATGTCATTTGCCTCCTTGCACCCATACACTATTGTTCAACCAATGGCAACTTATATCCCTTTGCCAGCTAATGAACGGATGTCTTCTTTTGATCGAATGTTGCTTTGTCATTTATCTTCGTCTTTGCTTTGCTTTCATGTTTTGGCCTCTAATAAGCTATTTACTTTGCTAATTTTGTCAATTCTTTTAAGGTCTTCCAAAGGGTTGATTGCTTTAACTTCTAAGGGTCATTCAACCATTTTATCCTTCAACAAGTCATTCAATCGCTTTAACTTCCCCAATGGCCTATTTAACCATTCTGACCTTTAGTGGGTTGTTCAACCACCTAGGAACTTTCACTTAAGTATCAAGGAAATGCTTGGTCCTGAAGTGCCGAGGGACCATTCAAGCTTAAGGTGCCGAGGATCTACTCAGGCTTTCAGTGCCGAAGGATTACTCATTCTTTAAAGTGCCGAAGGGATTGTTTGGGCTTTGCATATTGAGGAGATTGTTCAATCTTTGAAATGGAAATGCCAAGGGACTAATCAATCTTTGAAGTGTCGAGAGGATTACCTGGGCTTTCATACCAAGAGGACTATTCAGGCTTTGCATACAGAGAGAACTGCTCAGTCTTTAAAATGCCGAAGGGACTATCTGGGCTTTGCATACCGAGGGGACTATTCAATCTTTGATTTTGAGCTCATGGTTCAATCTTTTTTATTGCTTTTACTATTTTCTTTCCTTTCTTTGATCGATCGATCAAACTCATAGTTCCTAATTTTAAGTTTTTGTCACTTGTTTTTACCATTTTTTAACTTGTGTGAGCTCTTTTCACTTAGGTCAACCAATCATAGCCAAGAGATCCTACAATGAATAGAGCTAGCTATGCAAAATGGAATGAATCCACTAAGAACACTCTAATGTTTAAGTTAGTGATCATTCAAGAGAATCATAGATTAGTGTGTGCATGAAAGTAAGGAATGATACTTGTTATGTTTTTATGGGTGGTCCTTTACTTTTAGATAAACGTCAAGCCTTTCTTGTAGACTAGAGAGTTTATCATCTTTTAAGCTTTTGGGTGGATCAACATATGTGAGGATTAGTATGTTCCAGGATAAGTGTTTGAACATTACACATTTTTTATTGCATTCTAATAAGCTATAATATTTCTTATGGTTTCATCATGCTCTACTATTTTTCCTCATGCCTAACTAGCCATTTTTATGTAAATGATGTGCTCTCTAATTGGCTCCATTCAACATGTTTTCAAATGAGCTCTAGTTCTTTGGCATTTATATATTTTTCTAACTAAGCCAACATCTCTAATAGGGGAAACATTAGGCGCTTTGCCAAGGACATGGAAAAGTGCCCTAATCATAGTCTTGAACTAATCTAGTGCACTGCTACCCCTTCATTAAAGTCTTTAATTTTCAAGGCTAAGGTACTGAAACGAGCAAGATACCCCTGTTGAAAGCTTAGTAGAGTAGCTAATGTTTTCTTGAGCGCTTAACTAGTTACGAAATGAGTGGAGAGCATTTAGGCCAACTGTTAATTGGCAGGGCAACGCCATGAACTATCGCAATCTAGCTTTCTTCAATGTCAATGAAAAGGTCCTAAACTTGATAGCATCCTAAGCTCCAGGCATTAACATGGATGTTTAAAAAGCTTCTAAGTGTTCTTAGGGGTCAGTTATTCTGTCATAGAGGTCAATGTGAGTTGGTGGCTTGAAGTAGCCAGGTAGTGGAGCGGCCATCATTGTCACCAAGAAGAGATGACTATCTTAGTGGCAAGAAAAGAGTTATCTATAACTTTGGGTGAGATCAATGGTTGGGTTTGGTGGATCATATGGTTTATGAATGTGATCGATGGAAATTTGCTAGCAATGATTAAATTAGTTTGGGTTTCACTGGACTTAATTAGCAACGTGTGGAAGTTGCATTTGAGAATTCTAAATTTAAGGGTTTTGTGCTTGAAAATGTTGGTAATTCTGTATCTGGGTAGTCGCTGGGTTTATCGAATTTAGAGTGATTTGGTTCAAAGGTTATTCATACTAAATTGGGTCTTCGTATAGTTAGTAAATCTACTATCCTTAAGGTGCTTTGTACAATAGAATGAGTTAAAAGTGAATGGAGAAGGCTACTGAGAATTGACTGAAAACAAGGTTGATCTCAACGAGAACAAAACTCAATAATCGAGGAGGTGATGGATGAAGAATTAGTTAGACTTGTACACAATGTAGAGCTTCAACCTCGCTTGCAATTAGTGAACTTGCTCAGCCAAAGTATCACGTTCAAGTTTAGCAACTATTCTTTGAGTTTCTTTCATCATTTGGTCGTGGCGGTGCTTTTCTTTCGCCCTTTTGTGACACTCTTCCAAAGACAACAAACCATGAATAGAAAGAGAGAAAGATCCATCAAACACTGGTGGCTGGGAAAGCCACAGATGGTATCAAATGAAACTCTTCAACTAAAGCGAATCAACTAAGAAATATTGTGTGCAATGGCAGAGCAACCTGTATAGGGAACAAGCTAAACAACTCAGTGCTATTAGTCATTCAGTTTTTTTGGTTACCAATTTCATGTCCCAAGCAGATTGACCAAGTACTATTAGTTGTTTGACTTAAACATGTACCTTTGCCCTTGTTTTGTGTTTTCTTAGACCGTTCAACTTGGGCCTAATTGTCATGCATTTGGTTAGGTCAATCGACTTCCTATCAATTTGGGTCTTTGTCAATGGACTATAGTCTTATGTAACCTTAAGCTGTTGCTTCTGAGTGGTGCACTCTTGTTGTAAGGGCTTGATCTTACTTGCAATTATGCCAATCATTCGATGGACCATGGCCTTGGACCATTTTTTATTAGCTTGATATGTTGCAAAGCATGTCTTGTCGATCGTGATATGAGTTGATTGTTCGACCAATTTCTTCATATAATTTGCTAGGTATGGACCTAGGTCGATTGACAGGTTATATCCTAAATCAGTTGTTCGATTATGATCATGCGAATCACTACCTGTCAATGATCTGTTATAATTGAACTGATATATCACAATCAATCATAATCCAATGATTATTCATTTTAGATTATGTAAAAATTTATAATTTTTATTAAATTTTATCATTTCAATTTTTGTCTATTTTTCTCATAAAACTATCCTCACATCTTAGGAACTCCGGTAAAGAATACTTCAACATAAAAGCAATTGAACGAAAGAATGACTATATTACTAAAATAATGTCCGAGATAAACGATTCATGAACCAAGCAAAAGACTAGAAGTAATCATGAATTATGCAATGATTAAGTAACCAGAAGTGGTAAAGCAAAACCAAAAAATATGCAGAACATGTTGGTGTATCATATATCATATGTATCACAGGAGTTATAGAAAAATTATATTAATCTTACCCTTAGATTGAAACGCAATACTTTAGTCCAATTAAATATATTCTATTTAAAACATAAAAGAATATTCTTTAAATATTATTTTTAGAAAAAAAATATAAAATATTCCCTTCAAGTTTGGAGTGATTAAATTTTATTCCACCAAATTTGAAAATTTGAAAATTAAACTCTTAAACTATATAAACTTGGAATTTACACCCACTATTCACTTAATCAACTATTTTATAAATTTACGTGATTTTTTATAAAGTTTTCATACAAGAATCACATTATTATTGTATATTAGTTTGTCATGTGATTTTTTACACGTAATTATTTAGATATGTAATTAATATAAATTAAATTATATACACATAATTTTAATTAAATACTTAAAAATGAGTTCCAAAATTATTTGTAAACAAATAACGTGGTAAATTAACATATAATAATATTATGATTCTTACTTAAAAAGTATTAAAAAAATCACACAATTTAATAAAGCAATTACCTAAGTGAACAACGGAGTCAATTCTGAGTTTTGTATAATTTAAAATTTTAATTTTCAAGTTTTTAAAATTGATAAAGACAAAATTCAACTATCCCAAACTTGAAGGAGGTATTTTGCATATATTCTTTTATTTTTTAAGTTAAAAGTAAGATTTCTAAATCAAAAATAATTTTTAATTACAACATTATCCCAAAATAAAAGCAACCTTATATGCAATCTAATTATGGGGCGTTTGATTAGGGAACTTAAGGGAATTGGTAACTGAATAAAAAAAATTAATTCCCTTACTGAGTTTTTTGTTCACGTGTAGTGGAATTTGTTACTGTTACTTAACCTTAATAAATTTTCTATATTTGAAACTCTTCTCCCACCTAAGATTTCAAATAATGTTATCTACTATAAACAAAAAAAAAACATTCATATCTCTCTTTCTTTCTCTTATCTTGCAAATCTTCCACCACCATCACCCGTCGCTAACCACCATTCATCTTTCATTTTTAACCATCACCTATTACCACCTTTTACTGTTGACCACCTTCCACCACCATTACCATCATTAACAACCGCCCACCATCACCTTCTGTTGTTAACCAATGTCCACCACCACTACTATTATTAACCACCATCGACACTAGTACTACCATTAACCACCACCTCCTTTTATCGTTAATCATTGCCCTCTATTATCTTTCACCATTGACTACTGCCCAGCAATACCATCAAAGTTAACCACTGCCTACCACCAATACCACCGTTGACCACCATCTACCATTACGTACCACTGTTGACTACTGTCCATTACCACCTATCATCGTTGACCACCATCACTTATTATCGTTGACCACCATCCACTACTACCTATCACCGTTAATCACTGGTCTCACAACCTAAATCCCTGATTATAATTAGTATGAATGCCAATCCTTGATTGATATCACTAGCCTCTAACCTATTTTTATTACTCATTTCTGCTCATACATACTTCAATATTTACCAATCATATTTACTTAAACTTATTTGGTTAGTTAAGAAATTATAAACTTATAAAAAATGGAGACATATTAAGATATAAATATATTCATATAATTTATAAGGACATTGTCCAAATAAGGCATGTGCCTCTGGGAATATCAGCATTAATGGTTTTCCATCAAGTTCTCAATAGGCATGATCTATGAGTCATCATCTATACTGCACCCTATGTCCTCACAAGAGCAAAGGCAAATTAAAAAGTTAGATCAACCTAGAGTTTGTCATGAAACCAAATTATAAATTAAACTAACTAAGCACTCATGGGTACTCTATGGCCCTACTATATATAGATTTTCAAAAAATTAGCAAAATATGAAGTTTAATGGTAGATTATGGTAGATACCCTAAGGATCTAACCATCTCATGGTCATTATCAGTAAGACATTAGGGGGTTCTGAGGGTATAGTTTCTATTTCATGTAGGACTTCACATTCTACTGAATTCAATATTATGACATAATGGATTTTAACTTCAGACATTCCTAACAGACTCTCTATAATGGTGATGAACACATCAGCAATTACTTCAATAAGGTCAACGTCCATCATTACATTTAGCAGATGGATCAACAGTGATAACTTGAGAATCTGAAAAATGGTCCATAAAAGCATGAGTCTAGGGCTTAGTAAGATAAATCCCTACCTAACTTATGAATTTACCAATGCTAAACAAATACATATAAATCATAACAAATTTGGTCATAATACATACCAAAATTGATGGACAAGTTATAAGGTCATAGAAACTAACCTCTGAATAACATCACAACATTATCATATTGCAAGATCATATCATTTTAACATTTCATAGAATAATAATCCAAGTAAATAAAGGAAATAAATAATCAAAGTCAGGATTATCTACCTTATTTTCACACTACATAATGGAATGCATAGATCAGGGATCTAATTCATATTTACCATCTCATCACATCAATCAAATCTCACCATTATCAATCAACATCCCATGTCTCATGGGGAATTTTTAAGCTTTTAAGCTGTATCATTTCTCATAACAGCCATATCACAGGATTCACATTCAATCACCATCATATTTTCTTTGTCATATTATCATACTAGTGATCAAGATTGTTGTTGTAGCATTAGTATATAAACAATCAATAGATATTCTATTTATCCAAGGATTCAAGCAGTAAAGATTTCTGAGATGGAGAATCTCAACATATCCTTTTTATCCTTAAACTCTTTCGCAATTATTAGTTTTAACACTTCGATGAACTTCACCATTATCTTACCTTGTTAAAGGATTATTGACAAAAGAAAATTGCTTTTTATTTGTCTTGTCAAGTTGATGAAGTGCTCAATTGAGCCGTCAAGAATTATGAAGAAGCATTGTAATTTATAGCTTTAATGGACTTATCCATATTATTCTTTACTTAAGTTTTATGGATAATATTCAAGAGTATAATTTCTTTATATG
>JANHAO010011264.1:0-17101 GCA_026873985.1 Saraca asoca | reverse complement strand
TCTTATTACAATTTAATTTGATTCTTTTTCTTTGGAAATAAAACTTTGTTAATTTTCTTTTGCTTTGAAAATCATATGCAAGCTTTTTTTGAGAGATTACTGGAGGAATCCTAGTCAGCCTCAGGAGGGTCATCTGTGGACGAGTTCCTTTTATTTTTCCAGGCTACTGGTGGGAAAAATAAGAAGGGTAGGGCATTTGGTTTTGGATTAGAGGTGGCCCACTATGCATCCTCAGATCTTGGGCAATGTGACTCTTCGATCAACCCTCAGCTACAGGATCGTATCAAACAACTAGAGACCCAGGTATCAGAGTCTCAGTAGGCTATCCAGCAGGTCGTCTCTACTTTCATGAGTGAGTTGACTACATTTAAGCAGCAATTTAGTTCCATCACTGGCTAGCATGCTTCTGTACCCATGCATTCCTCTCTGACTCGCTTGGTTCCAGCCCCTACCATTGATGAGGATGAGGAACAATTGACAGATAATACTCACGATGGCTTAGGGAATGAGTAATTTAGATTTTTTACATTATTATATTTAGGATTTTCTCTCACATTAGATAGTACTTATTGTTATTGTTGATATTGTTACATTTAGATTTTTTTAAGTCATTTATTATATGAATTTTTTTGTTCCTTCTGCTATTTTGTTGAACTGGGGTAGTATATAAAATAAAAAAAAATAATTAGGAATTTTTTATTTCCAACAGACACTAACCCCTTGGAATATTTTTCAAATCATTAAAAAATTAAAAATAAATAAAATAATTTAATATTCTAACGGATATTTCAATGGACACACCTATTGGAATATCCCTTGAAATGGATAAAAATAAATAAGATAAAAAAAATTGACTCCAACGGATATTCCAACGGAATTGTCCATTCATAATTGTCCTCCAACGGATAATTCCAACGGAAAATTTGCGTTGGAATTTTTGAAGTTCCATTGGAATTTCCAACGGGAAGTTCCATTGGAATTTCCAACGGGAATTTCCATTGGAAATTCCAACGCAAATTTTTCGTTGGAATTTCTGTTGGAATTATCCATTGGAGGACAATTTTGGATGAATATTTCTGTCCATTGAAATTTCCATTAGAGTGCAAAATCCATTGTAATTGGGCATTCAAACGAGGGATTTTCCAATGGACTTTCTGTTGAAATGTCCAATTCCAAAAAAGTCATGATGTGCTTGTAGTGAATATTTCTCCCATGAAAGCCATGATGTGCTTCAAAAAATGCAAGAAAGTCAGTTTCTGTACATAATACTTAAGTGTATAGGAATAGTTGCCTATTGCTTAGATCTTCCACTAGATTTAGATGGTATCCATCTTGTTTTCCATGTATTAATGCTTCAGAAGTACATACTAGAAAAAAGTCATGTACTTCCCCAGATTTCCAAAGATTTGAGACCAAAAATGATGCATGAAGTTAGACCAGTTGTCATTTTAGATAGATAGGTTAAGTACTATGGTTGAAAGATGTTTCCTCAATCAAGGTGCTATGGGACATAAGTGGAAAGGAAGATGTCACCTGAGTATTGGAATTAGCTATACACTTAAAATATCCTGATTTCTTGGTTAAGTAGTTTAGATAAAAAAAGAAATGAGATAAAAAAAAGTATGAATGAGATATATGATATGTGTTATGTGATAAGTGTTGTTTATAGTTATACGTAAGGAAAACAGATGGACAATTCGAGGATGAATGGCCTAAAAAGGGAAAATTTGTAATATCTCTAAAACATAGGCCTTGCCTAAAGTGAGCTACTTAGCGTAAAAAGTAGCAAGATGAAATTTCATAACTTAAGATAGAACCACATGACAAGTTGGGTCGAGGTCCTAGGCCACAAAGGGCCTTAAGAACTAGGCCAACTAGTCGATCAGATCCCAGGAAGCAGTCAACCAGTCTGTATGAACATGACAAGTCGATCATTTTTTTGTGCCTATATAAAGAGTAGCCTCTGCGATGTTTTTCATAACCCTCATTTGCAATTGAGTAGCTCCTAGAGAGTGTTGCTTAGCATAAAAGGATTCTAATTTACACCTTTCAAAAATGTGAACCTAAGGTAAGAGTTTTTAGCCTAAAAAGGTCAAATTCTTTATTTAAGTTCTTTTTCTCCTTAGTTTTTTATTTTCTTTTGATTGTTGTAGTTTTTCTGATAGTTAAGAGTTTTGGTCAAAATGTAAGGACTTTTAAGGTTAGGTTTAAGAGATTTCTCTACTATCCTAGCTCTTTTATATGTTAGGAAAAGATCAGAAGAATTAGACAAATGCCATAAGACTTTTAAATAAAATTCTAAGAAATGTATGTTATATGATTATATGTATGATTGTGAATATGGGTTTAGCAAATAACTCAGCTCAGGATGGGAACCTAGAAATGAGGGTAAAGGTATAAGTTTGATCATACATAATTAACCAATTAATTATTAATGGATAGTTATCATAAGCCATGAAAAGGTAAGATAGGCATAGTTAGAATATGGAAATGTAAAGGGTAGATGTATTTGTTAACTAACAGAAGACTTTGAGGACCTATATGCACTAGGAGATGTACTTGAGGTCTCTTATATGATAGGGGATTATGAGACAAATGATCCCCCATACAATAGGTTGTTATGGAATAGGGTCACTTATGCTACAAAAGGTCATGGGATAGGTGCATTAAAGTATAACTTGAATTGACATGGTCCTACGGGACAAGTTTAAAGGACACGACATGGAAAGGTAAAAGAACATCATTCCTTCCAATAGTCCTTAGTGTCAGTATAATCTTAAGGAATGGCCAAATCCTTACAATATAGAAATGATTATGGTTTTCATATGTTTAAAATGAGAAGTAAATTTTGAAATGGTTTTCTTATTTATGAATATGTGTGTATGTGTGTGTGTGTGTGTGGGTGGGTGGGTGGGTGGGTGGGTGGGTGTATATTATACTAATCTTAGGGGCAAAAGGGTTTTCAACCCAAAGGAAGGTAGAAACCCTCATTTCACTGAGTACCATTATTTGTTATGATATCTTTTTATATAGTTTGATTCAAAGTGCATACACATTCGTTATTATTTTTAATGTATTTAAATAAAAGATTTTCATTGCATCATAAGTTGTATATCACAGGTTCGTAGGCTATCGTTTGGTGGCCCATGCCAATCAAATTTCCTTAAAAGTGGCAATGTGACAATTTTGGACATGCTAAATGTGTTTATTTTAGGTGGAATTATCATTGGTACATCTTGAAGCATTTATTGAAGATTTAGCATAGGCCTTGAATTATTTTGTAAAGGTTAGCATATTTTTTAACTTAGCTCAGGATTAAAAATTAACTTTAGATAAGTATTTGCCTAAAAAAGTTTTGAAAAATTCTCTTAATCTATTTGTCTATGAGGGTAAAGGTTTTGACAAGTTTTAGTAATTAGAAAATATGATGTTTAATTGAAAAGAATGTTTTGAAAGCCTTTTGAAAATGTTTTGATCAATTTTCTTTCAAAATAATGTTTTAAAAAACATTTGAAAAAGGGAAAATTGATTCACACAATGTTGGATTGGCAAAGTGATACACAAATTGATTCATCAACCCAAAATGGGCATGCGAACCAATTTGTGAGCCCTTGAAAAATGCCTAAAAGCCATTCTATTTGAACAAATTAATTTTTGAATTGATTCACAACTTTAAATATTGCACACATGAATTGATTCGTAGATTGATTCATGCACTTTAGATTTTAGCCAGAGAGCCTTCAAACATGACCTAATTGATTAGTAAATCAATTTGCAATTCAAAAATTGCCTTCACGAATTGATTTGTCTGGGGTAAATTTTAAATTAACAATTCATAATTGTGTCTAACTGCTTTCTCATTATAAATACCTTCTCTAGTAATTTCCAGTATAATTATTCATAACCCTAAGTGACAAATATAACCTATTTTCTATGAGCTTTAATCATTCATTCTATTTCATCATCTTAAGCTAAATTTGAGCAAATCCCTTTCCTTTTGAGCTTTAACTTGTCATTTGAACTTTTAAGTTATTGATTGTAATCTTTCATTTCATCTCCATTTTCTAACTATCTTAGGGATAATAAACCCTAGGTTAACAAGAGAGATGAATCTCTTGAGAGTTTTTGCTTTAAGTAAGGAATCTCAAAGGGATTTTGGTTATCATACAACTATTGTAGAAGCTTCTTCAAGTAGAAGATTCAAATTTGGAAGGATTTGACATAGTGGAACTAAGCTTGTTTCAAGCTTGAAGAATGGATATATACCTTGGAATAGATCTTCAAGGGGAACTATTATAAAAATTGGTATTTGAATATTTCTATCTCTACTTTTTAATTTTTTACACACTATTTCCTTTGTATTCTGTTGATGGTGAAATTTGGTTCATACGGAGAGCCCAAATTTCAGCCAATGGGGAATGATTAGATGAACTCCAAACTATAACTTGATGCAGAAATCAGAGAAAGAAGAAGAAGAACACACAGCAGATAGTAGAGATTTTTTAACATGGCTCGACTAGAGTCTGTTTATTGATCCCTACGTCCACAGATGATGTTATTGTTGGAAGAGTATTTATAATGTGCAGTATTTTTACAAGGATTTCTCTTTAGTGAGCTCTCTGGCTCTTAGAATACTCTTCTCTTTTTTACAATGAGTTCTCCCTTTTTTTTTCTATTACATAGAGTCCTATATACATAAAGGCTAATCCTACAATTTGGCTCTTGTAGGTTCTCCATCAATCAGCCCCTACAGACTGGCTCTTCCTCGATTTACGTGATCAGTAGGCCTTGGCTGGGAATGGTTTCTTTTAATAGACTTGACTTCCATTAGCTAGGCTTTTGCCAGCACATCCAAAAAATGCATACAATATCAGCCCCTAACTCTCAATGCGCTTTACGGACTGAGAGTTAGACTTCTGCTGGCAAATGCTTGATATGTCATGCTAACATGAATAAGTTCCTGCAAATCACAATTTAAAAGATTTAAGTAGAATGAATGTCTGATGAGTCAATTAACTTTGATAGCAAATATTAATAAATCATATGAATTAACATAAATAGGCTTTCAGCCAGAAAATCATGATTTAGAAACATATGTCATATTGAATAACCAAGGGTCACTCAGATGCATGATGAGCAAGGTGTTTGGAGTGTTGACAGGATTCCCTTCTGGGGTTCCTAGTGGAGTTTGACCCAGACATAATTTTACCTTAGAAAGGCACCTTGTTAGGAAGAACTTGTTCCCTACGAAGTATTGTCCCATTTTGGCAATCATCTTGTGGATTATTCCTTATGGCTTCTTGGAAAGGTCAATAATATTTTATTACGTTTATAAACGATTTCTCATGTTACAGATACCTTTATCTCATTCATGAGAAATCTCAAGCACTGGACATGTTTAAGGCTATCAAAATGGAAGTTGAGAATCAACTTAGCAAAAGGATTAAAGGTGTTAGATCTAACCATGGTAATGAATACTATAATAGATGTGACAAATTAGGTGAACAATGCTTAGAACCATTTGTCAAATTCCTAAAGGAGTGCAGTATTGTCTCATAGTACACCATGCCAAGGAGCCCCAACATGAATTGTATTATTGAGAGATGAAATAGAACATTAAAAGACATGATAAGGAATATGATTAGTCATACCACCTTATCGAATTCAATTTGGGGAAAGGCTTTAAAGACTGCAGCTTACATCTTCAATAAAGTTCTAACTAAAGCAGCAACCAAAACCCTTTATGAATTATGGACAATAATAACCCTATTATAAAGTATTTACATATTTAGGGTTGTCCAGTTAAAGCAAGGCCTTGTAGGCTAAATAAAAAGAAACTAGACTCAAGAACAACCAATAGCCATTTTGTTGGGTATTATAAACAATCTCAGGTACACAAGTTTTATGATCCCACAATTAGGTCCTTCTTTGAGAAAAGAAATGCCCAATTTTTGAGGACATTGAGTTGAGGGGAGAGATAAGGTTAGAAACTTTGTCTTTGAAGAGGAATTTTTTCTCTTCCTATAGTTGTTATTAACCATGATCAAGCTTCAATTCCTAACATTGTTCAACAAGTAACCCCAGAACCACAAAACAATATAGAAAATCTCCCTTATCAAGATCAATAGGTTATTCTTGAAGAATAAACTCAACAACCTTAAGAATAAATGCCATTAAAGAGATCCACTAGAGAGAGGAAAATGTGATTTTGAATGATTATATCATCTTTCCCCAAGAACATGAGGTAGACATTGGAATAGTAGAAGATGATCCAATTAACTTCCATCAGGCCATTGAAAGGATGTTGAATTTGGTGGAGAGATAAGGTTAGAAACTTTATTTTTAAAGAGGAATTTGTTTCTTTTCCTATAGTTGTTGTTGACCATGATCAGGCTTCTATTCTCGACATTGTTCAAGAAACAACCCTATAACTAGAAAGCAATGCTAAAAATCTCCCTAATCATGATCAAGAGGTTACTCCTAAAGAACAAACTGAACAACCTTAAGAATAAATGCCATTAAGGAGATCCACTGGAGAGAGGAGAAATACAATTCCTGATTATTACATCATCTTTCTCCAAGAACACAAGGTAGACAATGATGTTTGGGAGCTTGTCCCATTGCTTAAAGGTGTGAAACCCATTAGTTGTAAATGGATATTTAAGACCAAAAAGGATTCAAAAGGCAATGTGGAAAGATATAAGACTCATCTTGTCGCCAAGGGCTTTACTCAGAAAAAAGACATTGATTATAAAGAGACTTTCTCTCTGATTTCTTTGAAAGACTTTTTTAGGACTATAATGACACTTATGGCATATTTTGATCTTGAGCTACATTATATGGATGTTAAGATAATGTTTCTCAATGGTTACATTGATGAGACAATTTATATAATACAACCTAAAAACCTTGTTTGAAGAGATTCAAAGTAAATGGTTTATATATTAAAGAAATCCATCAATAGGCTTAAATAAGCTTCCTATCAATGGTATTAAAAGTTTCATCATGTTGTCATCTCTTTTGGTTTCAAGATGAATATGATTGATGATTGTATATACCATAAGTTCAGTGGGAGTGAGCACATTTTTATGGTTTTATATGTTGATGACATACTACTTGTAGGCAATGATATAGGCTTATTACATGAAATTAAGAGATTTCTATCAAAGAAATTCGAGATGAAAGATTTCGATGACACCTCTTTCATGTTAGAATTACAGATACATCAATATCACTATTAGGGTACGCTTGGGTTGTCATAAAAGAGCTATATCAAGAAGGTTCTTAAGAGATTAGGCATGTAGGATTGTAAACCAAGTGACACTCCTATTGCTAAGGGAGACAAGTTCAGTCTCGAACAATGTCCCAAGAATGATTTTGAAACTAAAGAAATGCAGAAGATTCCTTATGCTTTAGCTATAGAGAGTCTGATGTATGCTTAGGTTTATATGCGTCTAAATATTGCGTACATTGTTGGTATGTTAGGCAGATATTTAAGCAATTCAGGAATGGATCAGTGAAAAATAGCCACAGTATCTTTAGAGAACAAAAGACTATATGCTTACATATAGGATATCAGATCAATTAAAGATTATTGGGTATTTCAACTCCAATTTTATGGGGTACCAAGACAGTTATACATTCACTTCAAGCTATATCTACCTATTTGCTAAATAAGCTATTTCCTGGAAGAGTGCTAACTAGATGCTCAAAGCTTCTTCCACTATGGCAACTAAATATATAATATGTTATGAGGCATCCAATAATGGGATATGGTTATGACATTTTGTCACTAGGCTGCAAATTATGGATGGTATTGAAACACCATTAAAGTTATTTTGTGACAATAAGGTAGCAGTGCTATATTCCAACAACAACAGGAGTTTGTCAAAGTCAAAGCACATAGACATTAAGTTCCTAGTTGTTAAATAAAGAGTTCAAAGTTGTTAGATATCTATGAAAAATATTTGAACAAACTCCATGGTTGCAAATTTGCTTACTAAGGGTTTAACACCTAAAGTCTTTCATGAGTATACCACTCATATGGGTATTGTATCACTTGATGACATGTTAGTTTAGTGGAAGTTTGTATTATGGATGCTTTTGTTCATAGAATCGTTTTATGGATATTTTATAATTATTTACTATAGTATAAAGATTTTATATATTTACACTCTAATCTTGGTTTTATCTCACTAAGGGACAAGGTTTGACTAGTTGGAAATAGGTGTGTTAAGATCATGTTGCTTGAAATTTTCATGCTACACATACATGCTTAATCCATGTTATTGGTTATATTAATATACATGACCTTTGATAGACCTTCTTACGATAATTGTAACAAAGATTATTTTGATCCTGTGTTGATATGATTGATGGATCGAATTGATTAGAGATGATTTTGGTAATGATAGCAATTTTGAGCTCATAAGGTTATATTATGATATACAATTATAGAGTGTTATGTATATATATACATATGTAGTCCATGTAGGAGATTGTTAGATTTTTTAATGGACATATTCATTGTATATAATAATAATAATTATTATTATTATTATTATTATTATTATATATTATATGTTATCATGACGTTTGACCCAAATTTAAGTGTTCTAATAAAGTTTAAGGTTAAATAGGTCTAAATCATTTCCTTAAGCATGGGCTTTTTATGTATAGAGACGCTGAAGTCTTATTTCTTATTTATAATGGGCAAATTAGGAATAAGAAAGGTTAAGAAATATATAAAATAGTTATGATTCCCAAATTAGATTTAGTATTTTATTTTCTACTATCCCATCATTAGAAAATAAAGAGTACCTTTTCTAGAAAATTCATACATATCAATTTGAAAAATCAAGAGTCATGAGAACCACAATCACATTAGCTCCTATGGATTCAGGTATGCTTCACATCTAGTATATTCTTCTTGATGATTGAACATGAAGAATCCTAGTTTTGGTAATGGATTTTATTATTTTTTATCATGATTAATGTTTAATGACATAAACTAGTTACATACCTAAACTACCTGACACTGCTTTATATGTAGGTGTAACCCTATATAAGGTTCTTTTTTTCACTCTTGCTACATGAATTATTATCTAATGAATACACTATTGACTTAATCATTGGTGTGCTCTTTGAAGGCCCACCAGTCACTCTTTTCTGGATGTACCAAAAAAGAATGATTCATCAATTATGTTTTTATGTTGATTTAGCTATGTTGTGCCCACTTCACTCCAGTTTGTTAGACTAGCCAAAGTCACAAATCTACAATTCCTCCACTTTTTTCTACAAATTGCTCAATCGATAAAGTCCCTTCAATTCCCCACTGAAATATGCTTCATATTTTTTTCCTTCTCTTAATTCCTTAGTTGGTAGTTCAATTTGCACTAAACTCTTTCAACACTTGCTCATTTTATTCCAATCTTAGGACTTGGAGGATGTAATAGTTTCATAAAAAATTTTCAGCCAACAAAGATAGGTTTGAAACAAGGAATAAGTAGTGGGAATTCCACATGTTGGTCATCAATTATTCTTCCATTATGAATACTACATAATACCATAACTCTACCAGTATCACAAAAGATTGTAATTTTAGAATTTAAGTATTTATTATAAATATGTTGGTCATAAATTAACTTAAAAAGCGCAATTGAAATGCATAATTTTAATTTCCAATGCACAATTATATTATCAATACAATTACTTTATATGTAATTATTATTGTTATTATTATTATTTATTTATTTATTTATTTACACATGGAAGATTTTGTGGTAGAAATAGGGAAAATTGGTGTATAATATACAAATAATGATGTGGCAAAATCCTAACCAGTAGATGGAATGAGTTTTAATAATAGCCATTGATGGCTTTTACCTTGCCATTTG
Source organism: Saraca asoca (assembly GCA_026873985.1). Taxonomy (NCBI): domain Eukaryota; kingdom Viridiplantae; phylum Streptophyta; class Magnoliopsida; order Fabales; family Fabaceae; genus Saraca; species Saraca asoca. The sequence goes on along the minus strand of JANHAO010011264.1, from coordinate 7,205 downwards.
GTAATTGCAAGAGAGAAGCTGAAGCTTGATAATTGCAAAATAGCCCTCGTTTACTAATCACATGAATAGCATAATTCTTTGGGCAACTTGACAATAAACGGTCCAATGACAACCGCTCAAGCTCAGTTTATAGCATCATCAATTTTTGGTAGGAACTTCTATTCATTCAAAGGGCTTTGACTTCAGTTTTCTTCTATCAACAAGTCAGATTATGAGGCCTCCCTCAATGGTCATTCTATGGTCAAGGTTTCCACTGTTATGGCCTTCCAAGGTACATTTGTGTTACTATCAAATGTTAGTTTCATCTCAAGGTTTTGAAAAATAAATAATTACAAGGTTATAGTATTATCTTTTGTTGGTATGCATTTTTTTCATCAATTAGTTTCGAAGATGAATTTGTTATTAATTCAATGTCTATGTCTCATTTTACGTATTCAAAATTGGTTTTTTTAGAAAAAAAAAATAAGTTCTAGGTTTGGAATTTGCAATGGAGATTCAATTTTTTGGTCATTCCCACTGTTATAATTACTGTAAAAGAAATTAATTTTTTTGTTTAATATGCTAGAACTTTTTAACCCTTTTGGCATGCATGAATATGATCATAAAATGATTTATGAGTAATTGAAATCCTTTAATCATTTGAATTTGAGATGTGAATGTAGGTAACTATGTGGAGCTAGAGCTTTCGATTTTGTGGCCATAGATGTTGAGAAGCTAAGAGCAAAATGTTTTTCTATTATTGAGTATGCAAAATTATTATATTAATTAGAGGCCAAACATTTGTGTTGGAGTATTATGATTTCAATCTAAGATATAATAATTAGTGAACTAGAGTACTATACTGGAGCAATATAAAGAATATGGGAGCCAAGAAGGGCATGATGTTGGTCTTTGATGTATTTTTATTAATAAAATAATGTATCCTTTTTTTCTATTGCCATCAAGTTTTTATGCTTTCTTTCATCCTCATTCAAGATTGTTCATGTTTGTAAGTTCTCGTTGTTGGTTATGTTTTTATATTGGAGAAAATTGGTGTGAATATGCATACTTTTATCTTTATTAAATTTGATGAAGCTTCACCTACCAATTTCTTTACACTATATTATCATGAAATGATGATAAAGCATTTTATTATTTGTATTTGACTTATGAATCTATAATTTATTATAATATGGCACTGGGTTGAACTCTATATTGACATATATTACTAAGATAGTAAAGCAAAGTGCTTTTGTGATAGTGGATTTGTTGTTTTATGAACTTAATAAAAGATACTATTAGAGTGGATTTGATTAAAGAAAAATTAAATAAAGGGTGCCTGGGAGGGCATAATGTAGGTCATTGATGTGATTTAAAGAAAAATTATGTTATTTTTATGTTTTCTTATTAGTTTCATGAGTGACATGGGATGAATAAGATGATAAAATGAAAAAAGAGAATGGCTGCAATAGTGATGTTGGGTTGATTAGTACCATTGATCATTTCATTCCAATGTTCTTGTGACCTTTCAAGCTTTCACTGAACATCTCTACTTTGTCATTGTAGATTGGTTATCGATATATTGATTACACTCAATTTATGCATAAATGATGTTAGGCAAGCTTGTACTAACCTTGTTGTTATCCAATCCCAATTCATCATGATCAGTAGCTAACTAAAATAATTTTCACTCAATCAACTTTCAACAATAACAATAGTCAAGCCTTATCCCATTAGATGGGGTCAGCTACATGGATTAAATGATGCTATTGTACTCTATGAATTCACTTAAGCAACTTATTCATTTTTTTCAACAATTTTTTGTAGATAATTATTTTAACATACTAAATAGGTCATATAACAATATCTTAACCTTTATTCTTCATCATAGGATTGTGAAAATAATTTTAGTGCTACCTTTAACAACATCATAGACCTTATAGGTAGAACATCATTAGCCATCCTCATGAGTATTCCTTAATATAAAACAACAATGTATAGTGCTATTGTACATATAAACCCTTGCCTTTCTATTATCTCAATATATGTCTATGTATAAAAATATTGAATTTTTGCAAATAATTCCTTTTTTATTACAGATTATCTTGGCACTAAAGAAGCTAATTTTTTAGATTATGTAAATATATATTGTATGATACATAGGTTATCTTATGTTAAGAGTCTAGTCTAGTTAGATTAAAGACCCAGTTAGGATCTAGTCAACAGGGCCCATCTAGTATATATATGTGTGTGTGTACTCCTATTCATAATTAATCAATCAGCAGAATTATTTTTCCTATGCTCTTATCTCTCTCTTTACATGGTATCATGAGCTGATTTAAAAAAAATTCTAAGAAACCCTAAAATTTCCCAAAACTAGATCCTATATCTCCAGCCTATTTGTCCTTTCTTTGTCAACTTCCCAGTGTCTGATCAAACCTCGAATTAGACCACCATGTTTGGCCTTCCTTCGTCAACCTACCCTTCAAAGCGTCGTCATCAGATGAAACCCCACACACCCCTCACTCGTCCACAATTTATAGCAGATCTGCACTGCAAATCTGACCATCTATAGTGAGTGTTTGTTCTCACCATTGGGATTGTTGCATCCAACCCTCGTTGGCAACTCTAGCCTGGTGATCTGCCACCATTCCAGCCATGTGCTACCAACCACCGCCATCTAGTGACCTACTTGAGTTTAATGCTCTGGTTTTGTTTCTGCCCTCTGTTTAACCTCTTGTAAAACTTTTATGTGCAAATTTGTGATCTTGTAAGGCTTCCTTCAATCCAATCATCTGGAACTTTTACCCCTTCTCTAACCATTGCTACAGAGAAATTATTGGGATCATCTAATTACCTTTCCTTGTCAAAGACTGTTGAAAAGTGGTGCTTAGGTCAAGGCTTGAAATATCATCTGACCACTAAATTTGAAGATATGAAAACTAATAGAGATGCTTGGGAAAAGGTTAATGCTTTATTGCATACCCTTCAATGGCAGCCTATAAATCCTTCTTTTCATAATATTTATACTAATTTTGACACTTGTTATGATCTATAGGCACATGCCAAGAATCTTTACACTAACGATATTCAATATCTCAAATTAATGAATTTATGACAATAAGGTGTGTTAGTCCTCGATTTTATTAGTCAGATTTCATCTATTAAGGCTGAATTTAATGCTCTATTACTTTTGGTAAAATAGCTGCTGAGGATCTAGCACAGGGGGATAAATTTTTCATGATATGTACTCTTATTGCTATGGGTACTAACCTTGTTTCTATTCAAGATTAGATTCTTGCTAGTCTAACTATTCCTACATTGCAAGAAGTTTTTTCTCATTTTCTCCGAGTTACGTCTATATCTACACTATCCGGGTCATCTAATGTTGATAATTTTGTACTAGTGTCCCAAGCTTAGTGGAGTCCTCAAGAAGAATAGGAAGGTGGCCATGGAAGCAATTGAGCAACTTGTCTTAAATGTGCCTATTATCACAAATCGAGTCATACCAAAGAAAAATGCTATAAGCTACATAGTCACCCTCCTCAGGCTAATGTTGCACGAATGGATGATACTCATCCTAAATAACCTTCTAGACACTCACAGGATTCTATTCTTCTTACTAAGGTTGATTATGATGATTATCTCAAGTATCAAGCATCAATGCAGTCATCCCCATCAGTTGCATCTATAACCCACTCTGGTAATCATACTACTTGTCTTACTCGGTCTTCTTCTCTTGGACCTTAGGTCCTTGATTCTAGTGCTTCTGATCATATCTTTGGTAATTCTCTTTTGCTTTCTCATTTTACTCCATCAACATCTTTACCTTCTATCACTTTGGCTAATGGTTCTAAGCAAGTTGCTATAGTTATAGGCAATGCAAAACCATTACCCTCTGTACCTTTGGACTCTATTTTGTATCTACCTAATTGTCCCTTTAATCTTGTTTCTATTAGTAAACTTACTCGTACTCTGAATTATTCTATCATTTTTTACCATGACTCTGTTCTTATCCATGACCATAATATGGGACAGGTGATTGGCACAAGATGTAAGTCATAGGGACTTTACCATATTTCCTCTTCCTCTGTTGCCTAGACTATTATTAAATCTTCAACTCTTCTTCATAACCGTTTGGGCCATCCTAGTTTATCCAAGTTTCAAAAAATGGTTCTAGGTCTTTCCAATTTATCTACTTTCAATTTTGAGTCATGTCAACTAGGTAAATAGTCAAGAACTTCATTTCCTAAGCATGTTAATAATCAGGTTGTGTCCCCATTTGCTTTAATTCATTCTGATGTTTGGGGTCCTAGTCAAGTCCTGTCAGTCTCTGGTTTTCAGTACTTTATAACTTTTGTTGATGATCATTCATGCTGCACTTGGTTATACTTAATGAAAAGTCCTTCAAAATTATTTTCCATTTTTTAATCTTTTGTGTTGAAGTTAAATCAAAATTTAATGCCACTATTCAAATTCTTCAAAGTGACAATGCTCCTAAGTATTTTTCCATGGCATTTAATCAATTTATGTCTTCTAATGGAATTTTACATCAGTCATCTTATGCATATGCACCTCAACAAAATGGGGGTCATTGAACATAAAAATCATCATTTAATTGAAACCACTCAAACCCTAATATTGCATCATAATGTTTCTTTTCATTTTTGTGGTGATGTTGTAATTATTGCATGTTATCTCATCAACAGAATGACCTCTTCTATTCTGCAGCACAAAATTCCTTATTCCATATTGTTTCCTAATAAGTCATTTTATGACCTTCCTCTTTGTGCTTTTGGTTATGTTTGCTTTGTTCATAACATGACTCCTGGACAAGATAAATTGTTAACTAATTCTATCAAGTGCATCTTTCTTGGCTGCTCTTGCATTCAAAAAGGTTACAAATGTTACTCCCTAGACACTCAACAGTACTATATGTCAACTGATATCACATTCTTTGAGTCATCTCCATTCTATTCTTCATTTACCTAACCACAACAAAACTCATTGAGAGAAGTCCTCCCTATTCCTTATATTCCTCCTCTTCTTCATCCTCATCATATTGTTCTTGAGTCTACTTCATCCTCTGTGTCACTACAGGTATATCATCAGCAATCTCATACTCATATCGAAACCGACGTCCCTCCAATTTCTTCTGATTCTCTAAAGGTGCCTACTAACTTACTTCTTGCTCCAACATCTCCACTTGCTATAGACCTACCTCCTAAGGACCAATTTCCCATTGCCATTAGAAAAGGTACTCATTCTACTTGTAATCCTCATCCTATTTACAATTTTCTCAGTTATCATCATTTGTCTACACCTTATTATGCTTTAATCTCCTCTTTGTTCGATGTTTCTTTTATAAGGCTACTAAAGAGGCACTTCCGAATCCAAGGTGGCATTAGGCTATGGTAGAAGAAATGACTACTCTGCATGTTAACGATACTTGGGATTTAGTTCCTCTACCTCTAGGTAAATCACCTATTAATTGTCGCAAGATTTATACTGTGAAAGTAGGTTCTAATGGTTAAGTTGATCGGCTTAAGGCACGATTGGTTGATAAGAAATATACCTAAGTTTATGGACAAGATTATCATGATACCTTTTCCCCTGTTAGTTGCTACAAAAGTATGCTTTAGATATCCTTGAAGAATCTGGTATGTTGGATTGTAGGTCAATAGACTCTCCTATGGATCCTAATACCAAACTTCTTCCAAGACAGGGGGAGCCTTTTCCTGATCCTGGAAGATATTGGAGACTAGTGGGTAAGTTGAATTATCTTACCATTACTCTACCAGACATTTCCTTTGTTGTCTCTGTTGTTAGCCAGTTTCTTCAATCTCCATGCGATAGTCATTGGGATGCAGTCACTCAGATTCTAAGGCATATTAAAGGGTCACTTGGTCAAGGATTGTTATATGAGAATAAAGGTCACACACAAGTAATTGATTATTCAGAGTTTGATTGGGTGGGGTCCCCGTCTGATAAATGGTCTACTTTAGGATATTGTGTTCTTATTGTAGGTAATCTTGTCTCCTGGAAAAGTAAGAAGCAAGAGGTTAGGGCAAAGTCAAGTGTTGAGGTAGAATATCATGCTATGGCTTTGGTAATATGTGAGCTTATGTGGATTAAGCAATTGATTCAAGAGCTAAACTTTACAGAAATTTCTCAGATGAAGTTATTATGTGATAATCAAACAGCTCTTCATATTGCCTCCAACCCAGTTTTTCATGAGAGGATCAAACACATAGAAATCAATTGTCATTTTATTCGAGAAAATGTGCTATCTGATTGTATTGTCACTAGTCATGTTAACTCTAATGACCAATAGCTGACATTCCTACTAAATCTCTTAGAGGTCCTCGTATTGAATTTATTTGTAACAAACTTGATGCATATAATCTATATACTCCAGCTTGAGGGGAAGTGTTAGATTATGTAAATATGTATTGTATAATACTTAGGTTATATTATGTTCAGAGTCTAGCCTAGTTAGATCAAGACCCAGTTAGGATCTAGTCAATAAGGTGTGTGTGTATATGTATATATGTGTGTGTACTCCTATCATAATTAATCAATCAGAAGAATTATTTTTCCTATATTTTTTTCTCTCTCTACATAATTGATAAGGGGGTAGTGAAGTGTGACGGTATGTGGATAACCTCCAAACTCTTGTTGTTCTACTTTCAAGATTAGCTAATTTGGTTTTCCCCTCAAAGTTAAAGTGATGCATTTTTTAAGCATTTTTCCCCAATCAGAATCCAATCATTGTAAGTGCTTAGTTTTATATGATCTGCAGGTGTACTGATCATGCTCCACAATATGTACCTGAAGCATTACACAAAACACTGAGAGACTTGCGGATTGATTATATAGATCTATATCTTTTATGTCCTATAATTCAATCTTGTGATATTTGCTAAATGTTTTGGTTCGCAGTTTTGCTCGTATTTCTCTGTTGTGTATATCCAGTTACTATTTTGTTTAGATTTAATTTTGTGCAAATTCTAGAGTTATGTATAATGTTTTAAGTTTGAAAAATAATTTCCCAAAAGCAGCCTTTTGAAGTTCCACGTGGTCTTCTGATCTACAATTCGGAAGTTAGTTTTATCATGAATTCTTTCATTATAGCACTTGGCCTTAGACCTGTCAAAACGGGCTAACGGGTTTTACCAGGTTAACCCAACGGGTAAAAATTGTACGTCGGGCCAGTCCCAGGTCGG
>JANHAO010011263.1:0-17091 GCA_026873985.1 Saraca asoca | reverse complement strand
CTTTCATATTCATACATCACATACAAAAATGGCATTATCATTTCCCATAATACAAATCAATATGAAAATGCATAATTTTAGCATGACCAACCATTTCATGAATGCATCAGCATGTAAAAATACTTTCAAGGCCTGATTAATATATATATTTAGGGAAAATCCCATTGTTTAAAATGATTTATATATTTCATAGAATAAAATTATTTTATATTTATACATAGGATCAGTAAGTGAGGAGGATTGTCCACTCATCTTATACACTCCTTAGGTTAATTTATTTGTTTCTTACGATGCTAAATCCTTTCAATGGAATTTCTCTAAAGTAGGTCTACAAGAAAAGTTTCAAGTTTCTTTAGCTTTCCAGAATAAGGGTTTCAAATAGGATTTCTTGAAAACTTGATATAGAACTACTATAAAATAAATTTTTTATTCTAGAATTACTCACAGCTTCCAAAGTGCCGATGGGTAACTCGAATGGAGCTGGATCACCGCCGGTGAGCCTATGGGAGTTGCTGAATAAACTGCACTACTAAATGTTTCAACATAAGCATCTTGAAAAATTAGATGTAGAATTACTATAAAATAAATCTGATAATCTAGGAATACTTACTGAAGTCTGAAGTACCAGTGGTAAGCTCGTCACCCTTAGAAGCTTTGCCAATAAGCTAGCTCATAGTGCTAGTTGAACCAGCCAACCGCAGAAGAAGACAAACGTGCTGATGGGCCGTTACAGGTTGAGTCAGAGAAGAAGAGAAGAAGGATGACGGCAGTAAGCCGGAAGGAAGGAAGATTACTAGAGGACGGAGCTATTGGAAGTTTCGAGAGAAACATGGCCGAACGTGTGCCGGGAAGAGAGGAAGGCACCGGGAAGGAAGGAGAATGATCGGCTAGAGCTCGTTGAACTCTCGTTGGACGGTGACAATGAGCCAATACGCAACAACTCACTGGAGGAAAAGGAGGAAGAAGCTTCAGGAGAGGAAGGAGATCGCGCAAAGGAAATTTCTGGAAAGGGAAGCCAGTTGAGGAAATTATATACATAAGGCCAAATGGGAAAAATTACAATTTGGCGCCTAAACTTTTCACCGACTTCAACTAAGCCCTTTTGAAAAATATGTAATTACGTTATAGCCCTAATGAAAATTAAGATTTTTCATTTTGATCCCTCAGTCACTTTTCTTTTTTTCTTTTTTTTTTTAGGTATTACAAATTCTCTCCCTATCTAAAGAATTCATCCTTGAATTTTTAGAACATAGTCCTAAGGAATGAAGGTTCATACCAACACATCACTCAAATAGTTAGGGGTATTTATACATCATGAGGGACCTTTACCAGATCTCCAAGGATATTCTAATTCAAATATTAAGTCAAGCACAACTACCCTATTTGATGTAATAACCATTACACTGAGATTTCTTTTCAACTCAAGCAGGCAACCATAGCCTGCACAGGATAACGCAACAACAATCTAACTCATACAGGGCAATTGTGTTCATGAGGTTGACTGAGGCTAGGAAAATTTAATGGTTAGAGGGTTCCTTCAGATGCTTCTTCACTTCGGTATCTGCTTGGGAATCATATTTTAAGGGACATTTTCCTATATTGAAACAAGAAAATTAATTTTAGTTAAGGATTAATATACACGCTTATGGAACCAGGAATTTAGGAAGTACGGAGATTATCAGTATACGTTCATGGTATGAGCATCAGCATATTCTTATTTATGTGTCATGCTCCTGGGCACACTAACATAAACTCAGTATGCCTATCCCGTAATGGCAGTTGGAAACTTCTATCATGTGCCTAAACCCTAAATCATACTCTAATACCAACTTTATCACATTCCAACCTATGGGATGTAATCGGCATAAGAAGTCATTGGTAGGAAACCTCTTACAAGCCTAACAATGAAATTTATATTGAATATTCATAATTTTATAAATACATATTTAAACATTTACAAAATAATTCCATCGAAAATCCGATAGAATTTTTCCTATTTTTCGAACATTTGGCATAATGCCAACATACACATAAGGGGGCTACATGCCTAAAACAACATGTAAAACTCATAACAAAATAAAACAGTGGCCTAGGTTAAACCATCCCTATCCTACTGGGCATCTAGACAATATATATATATATATATGTACAATGCATCCCTACCAACTGTCATTAACTCCACCATTTATATACCTGTAATCTTCGCAGAAGTGACCTACTCATTCAAAGAGCAGATCCTAAATTCAGATGAGGTGGAGGGATGCTAGGAGGGTCTTGAGACTCTGAAAAATACATGGAAAGAGAGGAGTGTGTTTCATAGAAACTCAACGAGTAAACAATCCTGTGATCACCTAAAAATTTTATTTAAAAATCATGTTAAAAAATATATATATATATATAATATACCCTTGGAGATATGCTTACCCATTTTGCAGCCATAATCTCAATTTACATATGAAAACTATATTCTGACATGGAAATCAAATAATTGAAATCATAATATTTGATAAACTGAAATAAACAACCATGATCTCAAAATAATAAGATATTTGTAATAATTATTGTATTCATTTACCATTAGGATCCAAGAGTAATTTCCTACAAGTAACTAGCTTGATATCAAATGTAGCACATATCTTCGTCCTACCTTATTGCACTATACATAACATATCTCCCCGACCTTATTCCTCCAGCACATATACTAATCACAAGTGCATTTGAGGGTTTTCAGGGCATTACTAATGGATCCAGAATTTCAAATCAATATTTTAAATATATTATATAGCAAGAAATTTATTATCCGAGTAAGTAACATATATAAAAATACATGAACTGACTAAAGCACTTTCATATTCATACATCACATACAAAAATGGCATTATCATTTCCCATAATACAAATCAATATGAAAATACATAATTTTCGCATGGCCAACCATTTCATGAATGCATACAACATGTAAAAATACTTTCAAGGCCTGATTAATATATATATATATAGAGAGAGAAAATCCTATTGTTTAAAATGATTTACACATTTTATAGAATAAAATTATTTTATATTTATACATGAGATTAGTAAATGAGGAGGATTGTCTACTCACCTTACACACTCCTTAGGTTAATTTATTTGTTTTTTACGATGCCAAATCCTTTCAATAGAATTTCTCTAAAGCAAATCTACAAGAAAAGTCCTAAGTTTCTTCAGCTTTCCAGAATGAGGATTTCAAATAGGATTTCTTGGAAACTTGATATAGAGCTACTATAAAATAAATTTTTTATTCTAGAATTACTCACCAGCTTCCAAAGTGTTGGTGGGCAGCTCGGCTAGAACTGGATCTCCGTCGGTGAGCTTATGAGAGTTGCTGAACAAACTGCACAATTAAAGGTTTAAACATAAGCATCTTGAAAAACTAACTATATGATTACTATAAAATAAATTCGATAATTTAAGAATACTTACCGGAGTTTGAAGTACTGGTGGCAAGCTGTCGTCGATAGAAGCTTCACTGGTAAGCTAGCTTACAGTCCTAGTCAAACCAGCCAACCGAAAAAGAAGATGAACACGTCGATGGGCTGCTGTACGTTGAGTCGGGAATAAGAGAAGAAGGATGACAGCGACAAGCTGGAGGGAAGGAAGATTACCGGAGGACGGAGCTGCTGGAAGCTACAGGAGAAGCAAGGCTAAACACGCACCGGGAAGAGAGGAAGGCACTAGGAAGGAAGGAGAATGATCGGTTGGAGCTCGTCGGACTCTCATCGGACAGCAACAACGAGCCCAAACGCAACAACTCACCGGAAGAGAAGGAAAAAGAAGCTTCGGGAGAGGAAGGAGATCGTGCAAAGGAAATTATATACATAAGGCTAAATGGAAAAAATTGCAATTTGAACCCTAGACTTTTCACTGACTTCCAATAAGCCCTCATAAAAACTAAGTAATTATGTTATGACCCCAACAAAAATTAAGATTTTTCATTTTGATCCCTTAGTCACTTTTCTCTTTTTTCCTTTTTTTTTTTTGAGGTATTACAACCTCATAATCATTCATAATATTATCTTTTTCATACTTCAAACTTATAATCAACACAAATATTTATAGTCTAAACTATTTACTTAATTAATAATCTCAATCCTATTTTAACACAAAAAATACAATATGAATAATAAAATAACTCACAATAAAAAATTAATAATAATTGATAATTAGAATTTGAATTAAACTCAACATAATCACATGACATAAATAGATTTATTTATTACTCAATAAGATACAAAATACAAATGTGTAAAAAAAAAAAAAATTGGCATAATGGAATAATTGGACACAAAGTATTGGATCTATTGAGTGACTTTTTTTTTTAAACTTCCCTACATTGATAAATGGTGCTCGACTTGTCCAGAAAAAGACAAAATCATTAGTCAATGCATAGAAGAAAAGCATCATAATTTTGTTTCTCAAAGCACTCCAGGTATGATAATGAAATTCGGATTATGTTGCACGGACATCGGAACGTAGATACGGAAACATGAGGATATGATATTTTTAGAAGTGTCAAATTATTTTTACATAATAAATAAAGTGTCGATGTTAAGAAGTGTCAAAAATGAAAATATTTTCGATAAGCAAATATGATTATTATATGAAGTGTCGATACAACGTAAAATAAGAGGTTGTTTGCTTAAAATTAATAGAAACTTATATGTCCAGAAGTAATTTCCTAAGGCCAGACATGATGTTAATGGCTTATGGGCCCTGATTGATTGACCATTCAATGTATTTCATTAGCTGGACATGTTTTGAAGCAAAGATACACCTCCGGAGGCCTCATTCTTACAACACTTAAAAACAAAAACTCGTACGACAAAAGATCATTTTCCTAATCATTACGAGGTGATTCAAACTATTTCAGCTACCCAATTGCCTCCCTGCAGATCTTATCAATAAAGCTAGTAACATTTATCTGATTCAGTCCAACCACATATTTGATATAAATTCACTCAGGTAATATATAAACGAGACTATTTAAAATTAGATTTAATCAATTGTGTAACTTATAAATTTAACTTAATTAAAATGAGAATATTTGATGGATTATTATCTTTTTCGTTGTAGCTTTTTTTTAAATAATAAAAATGATAAATCAGTTAATATATGTAATTTTTTTTGGGTTTAATAGAATTTCATATACCTTTCAATTAAAATATATATTTTTATTTTATTCAATAAATTAAGATTAATTATTAATATTTTATAATTTATGATGTTTTAAAAAATAAAAAATTAGATTTTAATGTGTATAAATTTTATAAGATTAATAAATAAATAATAAAATTAACAATTAATCTTTATCTATTAAACAAAAAATATATTATAATTTAAATATATAAAAAAATTTCTTTAAATATATTAAAAAAGAAAATTTTTCGATGTTACATCACCAGTGACGATGGCAGGTTTGGAGGTAGATTTTTGAACAGTGAAAACCACATCTAGTTGTTTTTTCATAGTTTCCAAGGAAACCCGGGGGAAGGAGGTATCTGGGAAGATTCATGTATTAGTACCATTGATGGGACACATCATGGGGCCATTTTGCTCGGATTTTCAAGAAACACCAATAATTTACCGACAACCAATGGTTAGTGTTTCCCTTATCACAGGTAACACTAACATGACTTGTAAATGCTAGCTTAGCAATGTGTGCTTATTTGCCTAATTGCCTTTAATCATGCATCCCCAAGTTTTCCTCTCAGAAGATTCTCCACTTGACCCTATGAATCCAAAGGTGAGTATGTTAGAGCAACGGTAGACCCACCTACACTTTTGGACGTCAGGCATGACAACAACAATTAATCTTTGTACTATTTTTCAAAAAAAAAAAGTTTAACTCAATAATTTTCATTTGATTAAAAGTTATAATTATTTTTTAGAATATAATTTTACTTTTTTAATTATTCCAAAATACATTAAGGAAGCTTAGGTTGGAGAATCTCAAAGAATAAGTAACAAAATTAAAAAATAATTTCTCTTATTGATTGTTTAATTCACATGTAACAGAATTTATTACTGGTATTTAATCTTAATGAATTTTCTTTATTTGAAACTATTCTCTCTTAAGATATCGGATTATAATATATTTTGGAAAAATAAAATAATTATCTCTTTTTTTTCCCTCTTATCTTGTGAAACTCTTATAACCACCTATTATTGTTACTACCCCCACCACTACTACTTTCGTTGGCCATTATTCATCACTATTACTACTATTGACTATCGCTCACCACTGCTACCCATAATCACCTTCCACCTTTAACTATTATCCACAATCACTATCAATATTAATTACAATTTACTATTACCTTCCTTCGTTAATTATCTCCCACTACCACTCATCACACATTATCACCTTCCGTGACCACCGTCCACCACCATTATCGCTATTAAGCACCGCTCACCATCGCATTTTATCGTTAACCATTTCTCATCACTACATTTTGATATTGACTATCACCTATCACCACTACCGACTACCACCCGCTGTCACTTTTTACTGTTGATCATTACCTGCCGTTGACCACCGTCTATCATTATTACCACCATTGATCACTGTCTATTATCACTTTCCTCCATTAACCATTGTCCATTACCCACCTTTTGTCGTTGACCACCATCAGTACAACCATCATTAATCATTGTCCACTATTATCTTCTATCATTAAGCATCACCCACTACCACCACTACCATTGGCCATTGTTCACTACCACCCACCTTCACATTCTACTGTTTACCACCACCAACCACTATCTACCATTACCTATTATCATTGGTAACCATCTACTATTACTTATCTTCAATGACTATTATCTATCACTGCCTACCATCATTGACCATCGACTATCCCCACCCACCACTCTTGACTATCAGCTGTCATCCTTTATCATTGTTAATCATTATCCATTACCACCTATCATTATTGGTAATTATTCATCATCATCTATTATTATTGACTACTATCTAATCAAATAGTAAGAAAAAGAATCACAAACAGTGTGATTCCATTCTTATCGATCCAAATAAATTAAAAAATAATCATTACTATTACCCTCACTTCTCTTATTTGATTTTATTCATTTTCTATTTTCACATGTCGGAGCAAACCTTCCCTAAATACTATTGAAAGTTTGTATTTATTATAAACTTTATAAATAAGAACGTTAAATAAAATTCTTTTATAAAGAGACGTTAATACTAACAATATCAACAAAACATTTGAGATGCAGTAAAATTACTTACCTAAATCTTTTTGTTGCCATAGTTTTTATATGGCCTTTCCTAAAACTAGATTCCGATGCATATATGCAAGCATTTTTTTTTTTTGAAGTTTAGCAAATTATATGACTATGGGAAAGAAAAAACATGTATATACAACTCCTTAAATTTTCTTGATCCGATCGTATGATTTTAGAATCCAATGTACGGTCTACATATTTATGTGTGAATATTATTGAGGGATATTTGGCGATGGAATGTTAATCAAGTGAAGTTGAGTATAAGTGATACTCAAAGATATTATGAAGCAATGCATTTCAAGTTATAAGCACACCAACTCTTACTATTGACAGAGAAATCTAAAGGCGTCTTACCAACAGAGAGGAGGTTCATAAATAAATGGAAAAAGAAGACATTACAAACATCTCTGACAATGATAGGCAGCAAATCAAAATGGCTTGATTAATAATTAAACCATAAATGGTATTTTGGGACGATGAATTTGTCTTCGGTAGTTAAGAGAAATTTGACGCGACATTTGATTCTTTTAAAGTAAAAAATATATTTTAAAAAAATAAAATGAATTATTATAATAATGGATAAAAATTGTAAAAATAAAAAATTTAATTATTTATTATTTTTATATCAATAATTATAATAATGTATTTTATCTACTAAAATATTACGTCGCACGCCAAATGGAGGTGAATCTCCGTTTTGGTCGCGGTTGGTAGCAAGCGGCGGCATCAAGGTCATCAGAAAAAGGGTGAAATATGACACAGATAAAGATGCTTAGTTCAATTGGAAAGTGTTAATTACACAAATAATTCTGTTACACTATGATTCACAATTGCATATTTGATAGTCTGACACAATCTGATTCTTTTATTTTAATGTGGTGAGGTCAAATTGACAAAAAATTATAGCATATGTTAATGATGTTAGATAATTAGCGAGCAAATAGTAAATATTTTTTGCCAATATGTTGGAATACTATTACCATGCTTGATATGGTTGGCCTAAAGGATTCGTCATTTTCAGTTTATTAACATTTAATGTACTTTACCTCCATGCTTTCATTGTGTGCCTGACCAACAAAGGAAAAAAAGGGGGGGGGGGAAGAATTAAGAGAATTGAATCTTGGGCTGATCCGATGATTTAGGTACAAGGCCTGTTGAGTTGGGCTAATGGTCAGAGGACAACATCTCTAGTTGCGGTCTATTTAATTTGAGATAAAGGAAATTACGATTGACTTGGCCATGTCCTTAGTCCAGGCAACTCCAAAGTGTGAATCCTCAAGGAAAGTAGCAAACTTTGGATCTCAGTAGGTTTGGTTGGAAGAAGGGCTTTACATTTGAACGAACCAACCCACAAAAGCGAAAGCTCATAGACAAGCAAATGGTTATATTTCTTCTTTAATGTCCCATAAACACTTCAATAAATTGGGGGGGGGGGGGGGGGGAGGGAAATTTTTTTTTTTAATTTTTGAATAATTTTTTTTAAAATTATAAAATTATTAATTTTTGCAATCAACTCCTTTAATTTTGGGATAATTTCATTAATACCTAACATTTATCTTGTGAATAATTTCAGGGAAAAAATGTACTTAATTTGAAACAAATTTTATAGAAAAATTAAGCATAGTATAAAAGTCTTGTGACATAAATTTAGGAATGATTTAATTTGTGTATTATTTTTTTTTTCATTTTGAAGTATTTTAGTTATTTTAACATGATTTACTTCTCCAGTACAAATAAGAAAATTTATTATCGTAATTTTTATATTTTTATTTTTGTATTATTATAATATGATACTTAAATTTCTTTCAAAATTATTGGAAAAAGTGTTATTTGATATAATTTAATATTTATTCAAAATTGAAAAGAACTAACTAGAAATATTAAGTTTGTGAATATTAAATGCAACTACCTCAAAGTTGAAAAAGATAATTTGCATTTTTTCCATATATGTTCTACCAATACACAAGATTTTAACAATTTGTTTGTTTTGATGAAACATATCTTTCATAAAAATAATCTCATTTATTTATATTTATAGTAATAAAATATTAAGATGTTAGAAAAATTTTTATTTATTCAATTTCATAGGTAAGAAGTATGACAAAACATAAAATTTACTCTTTTATAAAGGACATTGTTTTCCCCAACTATATGGTACCATGCATTATTTTGATAATTACAATACTTATAAGAAGCATCAAATCCTTTACTCATGCGTATAAATGAGATTTTTCAACGAAAAATATCCTTTGATAAATCAAAAAGAAGACTAAATCATTTCATTATTTCATTTGTATCACTTTCAACCAAAAGATGAAAAGGAATCGGGATATGAACAAGGAGTTTTAACTCCTCATGAGTACAAAAGCCAATCTCTGTTAAAACCAAATAGTAATCCAACTCAACCCTGAACAAAGGCGCAACTTAAAAGGAATTGGGATATGAACAATGAGTTTTTAACTCATGAGTACAAAGCCAATCTCTGTTAAAATCAATCAGCAATGCCAACTCAACCCAGAACAAAGCCGCAACTTAATATTGCATGCCACGGAATCTAACAGTAACATGCATTAAAACTTCTTCAATTGCATCTTTCAAAGCTCTGTGTCGCAAAAACGAACCATCAAGTCAGAAACAATTCTCCGAGCAAAGGGTATATAACTCAGGCTGTACCTGTAACAATTTGGAATTATTAAAGATCAATATAAGTGTACAACTTAAGGTATGAAATAAAGTCATTTCAACACCGCTCTTTAAATGAGAAATGCTTTTCATGTCACAATGTAGTCCCAGGTAAACAGGACTGTTGAAGATAAACTTACCAAATGAGAGCGCAAATCTCAATTATGATAGCAATTATGGTTAACACCTTGCTATGGATCTACAACATAAGAAAAATTAACTTTTTAGTTGATTGTTCCAGGAACTCAATAAATTTCATACATTGGAATTGATGCTATGAGGGAACAACCAAACTAAGTATGAGTTAGTGTCCAAAGTGGCATAGCTTGCTTGTTTACAGATGCAGGATTCATATATTAATACGTAAAAGCTATTCAGGATTTCTCAGTCATCCCAATACGGAAAATTGTGAGAGACCACTAAAGAATGCAAGTTATTACTGTCATCTAGGATTCTAGATGTAGGAACATGCCCATCAGATCTGAACTTACCCAAAGAGCACAAATGAGTGCTATAACCACACAACCAAGATATACTGATGTTGCATAAACACGAACAGGGTCAAACATCATTCCAATTTGTCGTCCAGGTCCTAGCAAAAAGCCTGTGCTGCCAGATATATGAAACATATTGGAAGATGACAATTCTTAGGTCTGTTTAACTGAATCCAGGACAATTAATAGAGAGATATAAATACAGCATTGTTGCTCATTCTGCCCAGATAGAATATATGCTTATGAAGACACTGAAGTTCATATCAGAAGAAGAATGAAAAGAGGGTAGAAAAATGAAAATAAAGCCTTATCTATAATAGTATGGGAAAAAAATGGAAAAGAGTCCAACTTGTCAAAAAGACAAAGGAGACAGCAAAAGATATCCAGAAACTAAAGTATGGCAGTCAGGTGGTTTCCCTTTCATCATATTCTTTTATCAGAATGTTGGGGGAAGGTTTTATGGATGGAAAAAACACAAAACTCTGAATGTTCAAATGGACATATCCATAGCATGCTCACATGTTGTCTTGCCTAATTCAACTCTTGAAAATGTTATTTCCTAAATTGCCACAGGTGAACAACAGCAATACTGAATCTACCTTCCAACTGCCAAGAGATTGCCAAAGGTGAACAGCACTGCAAATTTGATGGGCTTGGCAAAAACAATCAATGACTGCAAAATTAAAACCAAAAAGAAAAAATAGAAAACACTTAAGTTATTGGCACCAGAGACTTGTGGCTGATACTCCAATGAAGAACTGAATTTATCGGGTGTATCTAGAAACATCTTAGAGAATTGAAGATTGGCATTTTAACTTTAGGTACTCTAAATTGTGCAAGTTATGATATAACCTTGAAAGTCTTTTCTGGTCTCAGTTGAAATTTATGTTTTAAGTCGCCAAATAAAACGAAGTTCATGAATCTAGGCAAGCCTACAGGAAAGGGTAATTCACAGGGGAATGTAGATATTCTTCTTGATAGCAGTGGAACCTACTGGGATGTGATTTCAAAAGTCTTCTGTAAAAGCAGTTATCACAAACGTTGGAGAACTTCTAGAGGGAAGTAAATTTCAACATTTTACAGCCATTGAACTGATACTGAATCAGAGAGTGGAAACAATCTTTTTAACACTGTTCAAAATTGTTTCTTTTAAAAATTGTCCTGAAAGCTCTTCAAAATCACATTACAGTTATCAAAATTGTTTTACTTTTATTTTAAGTGGCAGATTTCTATGCTCAAACTTGTGCAGCTATATCACTGCCTCAGATTTTAGTGGTGTCACCAGGAAGCATCTCTATTTTGTGGAACAAAGTTGAGAAAGCTATCATGGGTCCATGGCGAGATTTGGAGAACAAAACCAACATGAATGTGACAACATGGTCGTACGTGCTGGCATATTGGATGATCTGCCTCTTAAGATGAAATGTTAGAAGCAATTAAATACTAAGCCTCTAATATCAGGCCGAAGAACTGATTGGCAATTGAATAAAGAATAAATGCAATAATGTTGCTAGAACACACATAAAAAGAAGTCAATCTTTAATGGCCTTGGCATGTTGTGATTCTTGTGAATAAGTTCCTACTCCTTTCAATTTAACCAAATGAGGGTGAGAAACTTATTTCTAATCACCTACATTAATCAATAACATATTTTACTAGTCCTGTTAAGCAAAATTTCTACACGTTCAAATCTAAAATATAAGAATTGATATAAACCAAATATCTTAAATAACATAATCTTATAAAAGGACAAAATTTCTCCTACCAGAAACATGCAAACCAGACCAGCAATCAAACACGCAGCGAACCCATAAATTCTCTGCTCATTCAAAACCCCAAAGTGGAATAAGTTAGAAATAAAAGACAATACTCCGAATCCTTATATTTGTGCAAAAAGTTTTAAAAGCCACCTGCATTGGAGAGAGGGAACAGAAGCCATCTGAATCTTCACCCAGAAAGTTCTCTCCTTCTTCTTCATTACCTCCTAATAAAGACTGGTTGAACTTCCGCATTATCAAAGCAGCGTTCCAATGCAGGAATTCCCTGCAGAATCGCAAAATTTCGGAATTTCCCTTGGTTGGGTCTAAGTATACGATAGCTGAAACCATAAAGTAAGCAAATCAACCATGAATTCTACGGGAATTTGACACAGTTCGGTCCAACAAAAGACAATAAAATTGGAAGGAAATTTACCTAGAAGACCTCAAAATGTTACTCTGATCTGATCAAATCCAAATTAAGTCCAGTGAAGGAAATATGGCCTAAATACAGTGAGATGAAACTCTTTCTGGTTTGCAGTAAATCACTGAATTAGTAAAACTTCGAAGTATTAAAGTGGAAAGTTGGCAGGGGCGCACAGGGTAGCCAAAGTGCGCCGGGAAAACACGGATACAGTACAATGCGAAGGAGTCGAATGCCAAACGACGTCGTAAAGCATATTCAAAATATCTTGGTTTGTAGCCCTCTCCAGGTATAATTATTTTAATTTCAATTTATCTACCTATTTAGAGTCTTGTAAATATTGTAATCTTGTGCAATTAACATTTTATTTATATATACTTGATATGAGTAGAATTTGGCCTTGCAAAGGCAGGCCCACAACCGCCCAACGAAGACTAATTCTAAGCAAGGAAAGGATTCGGCTTGCTAAGATTAGGGACGCCAAGTCCCAGCTTGCATGCGACTCGAGTTCACTTCACCAGTCTCGAGCTCTTCGAACAATAGCAATCTTGCATCTAAGAATCTTGGTTCATGAGGTAAAACATCTTGCTTAGTAAGAGTCCCGTGGGAAGATACCTGATCTAGCAAAATGAAGTACTAAATGAAATTACATCAGCTTATCATAACTAAGCAAACATATAGGATCCATTTGCAGAAAGCAATCTGCAAAAGAAGATTTGCAGGAGTTTTATCTGTTTTGTACATTTAATGTTTATGTAATATTTTTATAATATATAAAATTACAATTGTAACGTTCTCTCATCTATAAATAAAATGAATGATATCATTGTAAGGGAAAAGTAGAGATAACTATGCCAAACTTTTGTAAACTTTCCCTCATAGTAATAAAAATACTGTCGTAGACGTAGGGTCCGATACCGCTTAGATTTGGTCGAATCACGTAAAAAACACTATACGCCATTGCTCCTTCTCCTCTCCACCATCTTCGTCTCTCATTCCATTTACCAGATTGCAGTTTGAGTCTCAAAAAAAATCTTTTCTATTGATTAGATTCTGTTAGAACCAAAATTCACTGTTAACAATACTAATTTTCAATCTAAATTTAATGGATATTATTATATATCAATTACATACTTCTTAATTAGCTTTAATTTAAATTTGATTGCATTTATATCATCGGAAATTCTCCCTTTGTCTAAATCCAAAAACTTAAAAAAATTCTACTTTTAATTTGTAAGATTTTGGATTTAGGCAAAAAAAAAAAGGAATGATATCATAACTGATTACATTAACTATTAATTGATTATATTAATGATTAACTAATAACTAATTGTATTAACTGATATGATTAGCGCATTAATTATTTTTATAAAGATGTTTGACAAAATTGAGTGTTTATTATTAACTGTTCATATGTAAAATGATATATAAAAACATGAATATATTTTATAATTTATTTAAATATTCTTTTAATTTAATAATATTTTAGATTTTAAAATATTATGTATGAGATTTTTCTTCTAAAAATATCATTATAATATATTATTTATTAGATTTTTTTAAGAAATAAATAATTATTATTTATTACAAAATTTTTATTAAGAAATAAATAATTTTAAATTAAAAATAAGTTATTTGTTATTATTATGATTATTATTAATTATTATTATAATTATTTATGTTGTTATTTTTTATAAGTTGATGATGGGAAAAAATGGGAGAATGATCAAATAATATATAATGGTAAAAGTGTCAAATTTTAAATTAATCAAGGGTAATGACCTTTTTTTTGCACTCTAAATATTTAATAGCTAATTTAAAAAGGTAAGTTCCTTAGTTTTTTTAAATTAGTTATTTGAAGGTTAAAAAGTTAATTCAAACAATCATTTACTAAACACTTAAAATAGTTGATTAACTTAATAGGTGTTTGGCGTACCAAAAAAGTTAGTTTTTAATTTCTTAATTTTGTCAAACAATTCTTTTTTCTTATTTTAGAGGCGTTTGATACACTAACTTTTTGAAGAAAAAAATACTATCTTTTAAAAAATTATTTCAAGTATCGTATAACTTATTAAAATAGAATTTTTAATTATTTTTTTTAAATTTATCCATTTTATTTTAATTAATTGACAATCCATCCCTAGTTAATCAATATAAATACCAAATAATTTGGAAAAGTAATCCATAAAAAAAATCTCAAGTCCTTCTTATATATCAATTTGTTTATAATATTATATTATTTTCAATGTTTACTCTTTTTTCATAAAGTAAAAAAGGGATAAAAAAAATTCATATATCATTACATATTTGATATATATATTAATTTAACATAAATAAAAAAATAATTAAATAAGTAAATAAATAAATAATATATAATATAATTAATTAAATTTTAGATAATTATATTTTTATTTTAAATATTTTGATTATATCAATTTGGCCTCAATTTTTTTAAATAAAAGTAATATATTTTATATATCTAATGATATCAACATATTCTTTTATATTATTTTACATTTATGAGTTAACTCAACAGCTGATTTTATCAAATACTTCTAATATAATCAGCTAATTTATTAGCTTTAAACTAACAACTAGCAGCTAGCAACTAGTTAAACAGTTATCAGCTAACTTTTCAGCTACTTACGCCAAATAAACTCTTAGATAAATAACTAAAACTCCTCAAATCAACTAAAAGCTGATAAAAAAGTTGTTTATCAAATACTGTCATAATTAGTATCAAATCAAAATTAATTAGAGAATACATAAGAGATATGTGATAAAATCGATTAGATTTAATTTGAAAATTAACACAGATAAATGAAATATTAATTATATAAATCACATCTTATCTCTTTGCAATACTATAAACTATTGGGAACATATCACATATAAGTAAAATATATTTTTTAAATTTTTTCAGGCAAATTACTCCATTTTTTTAACTAGCTCAAGTAAGAATATATATTGATAATTTCTTTTTGAAAAATATCATTAATTTTTCCACAATAAAATTATATTACAACTTTTGTCGTAAAATTATAAAATTTTACATCTTTATTGTAAGCAAGCTTCTATAAAGTTACATTTTTTTTTGTTTGTAAAAAAAATATTTAAAATGCTTTGGAATAAATAAACGTTTTGAGACTATGACGAGAGAGAGGGAGAACTTGACTACAGGAAAAAAAAAAACCGAAATTGTGTCTCGGTGAAAAAAAAAGAAAGAAAGGAGCTTCGGGCATTTGTGTGAGAACTCTGACTTCGAAGGGCAGTTAAAGTTGAAACCTAGAACTGCGACCTGAAGCTCGAGCTAGTGCTAGATTTCTGGGTGATTGAGGCCGGGCAGAGCCATTGAGAATGTCGTCGACGCTGCTGGAGGTGACTCGGGCAGCTCACGAGGAGGTGGAGCGGCTTGAGCGTCTCATAGTGAAGGACCTTCAGAATGAGCCCGCCACCAACAAGGACCGTTTGTTTCAGAGTCACCGTGTGCGAAACATGATCGATACTATTACCTCTACCACCGAAAAGCTCGTAATTTTTTTATTTCTTCTCCCAATTTACTTGAGTTTTGTGAAATTTCATTCTCCGTGAAGTTAAGGGAAAGATGGGAAACTGTGTTTTTCTTACTTTTCTCCGTTTCAGATTGAGATATATGATGATAAAGACAATGCAAGGAAGGATGAAATTGCTGCACTGGGAGGTCAAACTGCAACTGGGACAAATGTGTTTAGTGCCTTCTATGATCGACTGAAAGAGGTAATTTGCTCTTTTACTGGTAACAGATGCAAAGTTTCAGGTTTGAAGATGTATTTTGCCTATATAGGACAACTCTGGTTATCACTTGCATTTTATATTTTATTCGATGTGATTGTTTTTACATTCAAGAGCATAAAAAAAACACCAACCGCGAGCCCCAAGGACGAAAATTATTCTTATGTTTAATATCTATACATGTACATGATGATATGATATTGTGTAGATACGTGGATGAAGCTCAGTAAAGCTGGTCAGGAT
This sequence comes from Saraca asoca, assembly GCA_026873985.1. Taxonomy (NCBI): domain Eukaryota; kingdom Viridiplantae; phylum Streptophyta; class Magnoliopsida; order Fabales; family Fabaceae; genus Saraca; species Saraca asoca. Next base: position 433 of record JANHAO010011263.1, on the reverse strand, counting down.
AAATGAGAAAACGAATAGCATCTTTGTTTATATGGTGAAGCTTAGTTATTATAGTTATTTGATCCAAATTGCAGTCTGTGTCTTACATATTGGATATATTTTGTGCAGATTCGAGAGTATCATAGAAAGCACCCAGCTGCACGTGTTGTTGATGCTAATGAAGATTTTGAAGCACTACTTAAAGAGGAGCCTCAAATTGAGTTTAGTGGAGAGGTCTCTCTCTTTTCTTATATTTTCAACTGATATATTTTTCAGGTGCTGCAGCTTTTATGGTAATTGATTATTTGAATTTTTGGTTTCAGGAAGCTTTTGGGCGATACTTAGACTTGCATGAATTGTACTATAAGTATATTAATTCCAAATTTGGAGAGCCAATTGAGTACTCGGCCTATCTTGATGTTTTCTCACAAACAGATAAGATTCCCCGCAAAAT
>JANHAO010011262.1:0-17109 GCA_026873985.1 Saraca asoca | reverse complement strand
TTGAGATTTCATGCTTGTTTGAGGGCTGAATCTGATTAGGTTCATTAATCAAATTCAAGGATCCTTATTTTTGGTTTTAAGCCTGGGAATATGATTAGCAAATTGGATGACGTTTAGTGATCAATGATGTATTAATCTCAAGTGGTTCCTTTGGCTGGTTGCTTGTCTATTTCTTGTTTTTTTTTTACTATGTAGTTTAGCTTAGTTTCAGTTCTGTCCAACCCCCCCCCCAATTTACATCTCCTAATTAGATTGGTAATATCATCCTAACATGATCCTTGGATTCAACTCGAATTGCCTATGCTACAAATAGTTTAGGTAACTTCGATTTTAGCCTCGACAAATTCGACTCATCAACCCTCTCCTACACTTTCAAAATCTACACTTAAGTCCACATTAGTAATTTTATTGAGCATATTCAAAGGAATATTCCACCTTTAAATTTTAATTATTTTTTATTTGATAATTATCAAATGACTTTAGTGCCCTTTATTTGTATTGAAGATTGAAAATCGGGAGATATTTTGCTAATGCAACCACATTGAACTGTGGAGCTCCTTTCTCTGACTAAAGAATGAACGCTAATTAAACGTTAAAGTGTAATCATCACAACACATGCAATTCCAAGTTCCTAAGATAGGTTATGTGAATGGTTTGCTCTTATTATTTTCCCTAGCTACCTTTCTCAATATTTTTTTTATTTATGCCTGTTTGAATGCAAGGGTTTATAGTTAAAGGGCATATATGATCTTCTCAACATTTTTTGCCAATTATTTGTTGATTTCTGTTATTATTTTGATTTTGGGTAGTTTATTTGAGATAAATATAGAGTTTATGATGGTGTTTTTGTGTGGGTGTTTGTTAGGTTCTTCCATTGAACACTAAAATCATTTGCTCTCTTAAAATGTAAAAATCCTTTTCTTTCCCAATTATTTGTTGATTTTTATTATTATTTTGATTTTAGGTGGTTTATTTGAGATAAATACAAGGTTTATAATGGTATTTTTGTGTGGGTGGCTTTTATTCTTCTGTTGAACACTGAAAATTCATTTATGCTTATGAAATATAAAAATCCCATTTTATCGATTATTTGTTGATTTTTGTTTCTATTTTTAGTTTAGGTAGTTTAATTAAGATATATACAAGGATAAGTAGTATGGCTTTTAATAAGGTACAATGATAGATAGTATGCCATTGACCATATAGACCCAGACAAATATAGTTATATTAACCTAGTAGCAAACATGTATGAACATGTATTAAAGGACATTTTATCTGGAGTAAGTGCAACTTTTACTGTTAAATGCCTAATTCCTCTAACAAATCAAGATTTTGAGTTATACAATGATAATGATGTGTCACATCCCGATTACCAACGATATGATTAGCATGAATCATTAAGTGGTGATCTACGAATCTATGAGCATTTTTGTTCTAAAAATTTCATTTAATTTAAAATCATGAAAACAATGCATAAAAATATAGTTTTGTGCCCTTTTATTTAAAATTCATGATATAAAATATTTTAAATAAAATATTTTCATAAAACATTTTCTTAGTTTTGAAAATAAAGTAATTCTTTTCATAAATGTAAATTAGAAAACTTTTGGACCTTTTTTATTTGGCTGAATGGATACTAACCATTAGAAGTAAATAAGAGACCACATACTTGATATCATTCGCACATATACTGAGGAGTCTCTCCTAATTGAGATATCCTCTAAAAATTCATTAACCTAAAAACTATTAATGAATTAGTGAGTAAAACATGAGGACTTAATGAGTAGAAAAGTCTAACCCATCTTTGGTTGAAAATGTTTTGGCCATACATATAAGAATAGTTCATATAATAGACATAATAATCATCGTATTCACATGCATCTCTGTATTCAGTATCTGTGATCATTCATGTATCATAATCTAATAAATTAACTTATTAACATGGAATTATCAAGCAAGGACAAAGAGATACTATCAAGAAAAGCTATTAGCACAATGGGTTGGAACCATCTAGTTAAGCTGATGTTATGATGAGTTCATATTCACCTAACAAGGTTAGGGTATGAGACCCGTAGGTTATCCCTTTTTACACAACTCATGACTTGATCTAACCGGCCTTGCACGATAAACCCATGTAACTTGTACTGGTGATGGTAAGTTAGTGGACGAACGATAACTGAAAAATTGTATGCCTTTCTTGGCATACTTGGAAAGGTTATATGCATTTCATGGCATACCTGATAAGGTTACATGCTTTCTAGAAAATGCGCTTATTACTTGTACCTTCCTACACTACACCTAAAAACTGAATTGCTAGCCTACACAATCTAGTGATGTAAAATCATAAACTTTTCACCTTCTAGTACACATAGGTCTTCCAAATCTCACTTAACATTATGCCAGTTCTCACACATAAACATCACTAAATCTTTCATTTACATCTATGGATTTCCCTATGGAAATCCTCTTTATTGCCTTTGACAATCTTGTCCATTATATCCTTCTTAAATTTCTTAATTTATCATGTCTTTACTAATGCATACTCAATATTTATGCAATGAGAATCATATGTAAATATATTTTCTTTAGGAAACACTTTTACTCCTTGAAAATTTGTTGTGTGTTTAAAATATAAATTTATTATAATAAAATAAACAAAATTAATTTAATGTAAAATAAATAATTTGGAATAAATAAATTAAATAGTATAAGTAAAATAATTAATTCAATTGAACTAAATAAGTTTGTGGCATAGAATTAAATATAACAATGATAAAATATTCATTTTTGTATAAGTACTTTCAAGATACTCATGAAATTTCAAAAATGACAATTTGGAAGGTTTTAGCCTAAAAACATAAAAATGAACTTTTAGTAAAATCTATAATTCTATGGTGATTTATTTTATGCTCATATGATTATACAAAGTTGGGTTACTAAAAATTTTCTAACTTGAAATCAATTCTATTCAAAGCACTCGTTCCATTCAACCATTAAAACAATCATACATATAAAAATGTAGGAAAGCAATTCCTAATTTTTAACCTGAATCTAAAATCCCATTATAAATATTTTTAATGACCTAATGTCTTAAGTTTGATAATTTAATCATTTTTAGGTCTTTTCCTAGTCTAATTCATATCCTTGACATCCACAGGTCGAATGTTATTTAAACATTCTTACATAATTTACATTGATTAATACCTTAAGCTCAATTTCCTACTTCCCAACACATCAAAATATTTGGGTAATTTAAAAAACAAATAATACTTTATACGAAGAAGAAGTCAGAGGGTAGAAATCCCACTCAACTTGATAGGAGAAAATTCTCCTAAGCCTAACCTTGGAACATTTTTTTCCCTACTTTTGACTTTGGTCTTTAATTGTTAGGACAACAATAATAATCAAAGAAGAAATCAAACCTAAAGGAAAAATAAGAACTTCATAAAAGAATTTGATAATTTTAAGCCAAAAACCTTACCTTAGCTACACACCTTTGAAGAGTGCAAACTAAAACCTTTTTAACTGAACAACGCTCCTTAGGAGCTACTTAATTGCAAATAAGATTTATGAAAAATATCACAAAGATTACTCCATATATAGGCTTGGAGTTATGATAGGTTAACCTCTAGAAAACTAGTTGACTTTGCAAGACCATATCAGCCAGTTGACCTAATCATTTGATCTGGCCTACCTATCGGTTTAGGTGCCAAGGCCCTATATAGCTTCAAACCCTGGTCCAGCCCATCAAGTGATTCCAGTCCAATCTAAGTTTTGAGTTCTCATTTAACTCAATTTCAATTCTGCATTATTTTAACCTGTTCTTGTCCTATCAACTTTAAAAGGTGTTACATAATGTCATGAAAATGTTTAATATGTATAAAGGGCATAATGCATTTATCTATACATTAACAATGTTCATGTCATTATGCCTATATTACAAAAAGAATCACTACACCATGACTTTCACCAGCCACCTAATAACCCACAACCTAATTATATTAAGCAATCACAAATAAGAAATACCCTTATTCCTTAACCTCAGGCTTAAGCCTAACTAGAACATGAACTAATCACTCCCTCTAGCTAATGAAAATGTGTACTTTGAAGATTTTGATGAGCCTAGCCAAGATATGGACTTAACAAATTTTGACAAAGACAATGAGGAAAATCCAAAAGTGGAGAATTTGCTTACTAAGTCTGATGAGGATGATGCAAACTTTAATAAATGTGTGGAAGAAGAGGAAGAAAGTGATAAGTAAGGGAAGTAAGAGTAGTAAGGATGATGATTATGAGCCTAAGATTCAACTAAATTGTGAGTTTGCAATTTCCACTAACAATGAGGAAGAGGAGGTTGGAGTTAATATGAATAAGAACATTAAAAGGAAGATCTTCAACTAAAAAAAAAAAAAGGAAAGGTGCATCTAGAAGAGAATTTGATTTTTAAGGATGTGAATGAGTATAGAAAGGTTCTTTAAGACTTTATAATTCAAAAAAATTTGACATTATATGAGTGAAAAATGAGAAGTCAAGAGTTATTGTTATTTGTGCTACTAATCAGTATACTTGGAAGATCTATGCCTCTCCTCTACCAAATGGTATCAATTACACAATAAAGACTTATAGAAATGAGCACACATGCATCAAGTCATTTAAGAAGATTAATGCAAGTTGCAATGATAAGTCAACAACCTACTTTTACTCCTACACCATCTATGACAAGATCTAAGGCATCTAGAAAGAGAAGTGCCCCTAGTCCTGCTAGTATTTAAGTTAAATCAATGAGACAATATTTAGAAAAAAGAGCAAAGAAGCTAATAAAAAAAAAAGTTCAATCTTTATTTTCTAATTATGTTGTTCTTGATTTACCTTGTTATTAAGTCATTGCCACTGCTCACAATTCTAGAAAGCCAAAAAGAAGGCATAAGCTCAATCCATCAAATCACAATTCAAAGATTGAAGAACTCAAAGGAGTGTCAACGCATTTGTTGCTTTCAAATATGCTCAAGTTATTGCTACATCAGCCAACACTTCTATGGCTTCTACTAGTGCTCAAAAGAAGTTGTTTCTAAGAGAGGTCTACTTGGGAAATGTGCTACTACATAAGGCTCAAAACTGTGGAGGATAAACAAAATGGAATCTTTCTTTTGCACTATGCTGTTAGGTTATTGCTAAAGGCATTTTGGCGGTTGACTTTGGGGTTCATTTAAGCTATTGCCACATGCTACCACACTAGCTTTTGTAGTGAATTTGTGTGAAATTTGGTTTGAACTTTTGGATAGTGTTTTGTATAAAGTTATGGCTTTGGACACATAAACTATCACAATGATCTACATGCTATACAAATGTTTATTTCTTATTTATGATGACACCTTTTGTTTAATGACTTATGTTATTTATTTGCTACATTTGAATATTTCATTAATAGCTTAAATGGAAACTAGAGAATTAAAAAGTAGAAGTTTATCAAACAATGCAATATTTTGGAAGAAATTTTTATTATATGGAAAACGTCATTACATGGCATGATAAAAAATTACAAAATCAAAATCCTAAGTGAAATGTAACTCACACTTCAGACCTTAACTACAATAATCATTACTAAAACTACAATCATAAGATAAAAAAAATTATAACCTATTAACACATGTTTTTAAGTGTGCTAACAACTATTTTCCAAAACTTCGAACTTCGATGATAGACTTTTGTTTTTCATCTTTCAACTCTTAATTTTCAGCATTAAAAGCTATAGCCACTAGTTGCTCATCTCCAACATATTGATATATTTCTTTAGTTGAATATCCTCTTGCATCATTAACTGAGGCACACCAAAGAAATGAAACCATATCCAAAATCACAACCATAATACAACTTATTCCTATTTTTCTTAAATCTAAAAATTTTTACCAAGCATAATTGTCCATGTTTATACCTTTTCTTCGTAAGAATTACCCTATTGATATTAACACTTGCTAAACGCATGTTTGCATGGAAAAAGATAAAGTTAAAATCTGGAAAAAAAAAAAAGGAAGTAGCCTCGAATGAGCTTAAAATTACAAAGAAAAAAAAATTAAGATCATTAGATAATAAAAATATAATCAAGAAAAAAAATCTCATACCTATGTCACCTTCAATTTTCCTTTCTTTACCTTGGTTTGATTCCCTTTTTCATCAAATAAATTTCTCTCATTGGAATCATGCTTTCAACAATTGAGAAAGGGTAAGGTTACAACAATTCATATCGATTTTTTAATCAATGTGGTAGGTTACAACAATCCACGTTGATTTTTTAACTGATATGTAAAACAAGAAATGATATCAATTTCTAATATACAGCTAATGTCTTTTTATTTGGAAAAAAATTTTACATGTTAATTTTTTATGAATAACCAATATCTTTTTTTTTCTACTGAAAATGTTAATTTTTATCACAAATCAGCATCATTTATCAATCACTAAAGACATCAATTTTACAAGATAAACAACATATTTTCTTGATTACTAATGACCTATAAAGACATTGGTTATTTATAAAAACCAACATCGTTAGTGGAAGAAAAGACGTCAGTTTCCCTTAAAAAAAACCCTTACTACTAGCTACATTTTTTACATATTACTACTAGCTGACTCCATCTTTACAGAAACCTGTTGCTATATACGTTATTATAGAAACAACTAATGAACCAAAATCAACAATCACCTAAGACAATCCAAATTTCAAAAATTCCAAACATTTTATTGGATCAACAAAAAATTTAAAACATTACAAAACTAAATTAAAATCAAAACATCCTAAATTAACAACAAGTCTATACATAATAGGCATTTACTTACTTTCTGAATAAATTCCTTCAATTGTAATTCTCCTTTAGTTAAGCTTTCTCATGTAATGCAATTTCTAATATTGGTGAGAGCTTTTAGTATGAAATATTTCAAATGTTTACATGTTCATCCATATAAGTCCAAACTACATTTTTATATATACAATCCATGAGAATCAATTTACATGAAAGACAAAAATTTATTTATAAACTAGTTGTAGTATCATACCTAAGAGCAAACCATTCAGGAGGCTATACAAATTGTATATTATTACTAGATGACTAAATTTCTTCCTGAGGCAATTTCTGCTCTACTAAAATCAAGCAATTCTATTATTAAGTCATCTTAATTTTAATAAACACATAATCAAATATAAGCATATAAACTAAAAATTATATAGTTGGTAGCCTACATATACAATAAACACATAATATATTAAGTATAAGAATTTGAACTAAAAATTATATAGTTTCTTACATATACAATAAACATAATCAATTATCTTCAATTTTTTCTAATCTTTTCTCTGAGAGGATCTTCAACCCGTATCCCCTCACCATGATCATGTCACATATAGAACTCCTCCAAGTTGCTTTCATCATTCACAGGAGGTAGTCTTGAAGAGAAATGAGGGATCTCCCCAATATCATTGCTTTTCTTTTCTTCATCCCATCACTAGCAATATGTCTCTTCCCCAGAAGGACTATAAGCCCCTTCTTATCAACCGTGTTTGTGATACATAAACCCTGTTTTGCTTGGAATGTCATTATGAACTGTTCCCCCTTATGACCTTCCCTATTAAGATCTATTAACATGAACCCTAACTTATTAAGTTGGATGTTGTTGTTATTCTCAACTCATTTACATCGAAATACAAGCACCATGAATTTGATATAATCAATCTCTCATATGTCTTCAGTGACCTCGTAATATGACATATTTGATTATACAAGATTTTTATCTTTAGAACTAGAAATATTCATTGATTGAGTAATCAAAGTAACTCCACTATTTTACATAGTGCTCCCGTCATCTTGCCCCTTTATGCAAGAAGAATACCCATTGATATCATATCTATGATATGATAAGACATCTATGCAAATCCATGGGCTAACCATATTGTAGTTTCAGAAATATCATTTAGAGTGTGTGCTAATCGAAAATGAAGTCTATTATGGAACCAAGTGATGAAGGAGCAATTATGTTCAACTTATACCCACTGTTTATGCTTCCCACAATTCTACTATCTTATAAGGATCATATGCTCGTCCAAGACTCCACTTCTTTGCTATTATCTAGGACATAAAAGTTTGCTTGTAATTGTATTTCACAACTGATGCTTATCACTCAAGTCCCTAATGTACCCTTACCTGTAATTCTTCCCTTATGATGAGACTTAGGAACTTTGATAGCCTCTATATTTGATAAGTATTCATTGTAGAACTTAACAACGTCATCAGTTGTGTAGCCTTCAACGATATATCCTTCAGGTCAAATTTTAATTCTTCAATACCTTATTAAGATTTTCATATATTGCCACATCCACCTTAAATAAACTAATCCACAGAGCTTTATCTCTCTCACCAAATGAATAATTAGATGCACCATGATGTCAAGAAAAGAAAAGTGAAAAATACATCTCAAATTAACACAACATAACAACAACTTCCCTTAGCAAGTCATCCAATTTCTCAAGGTCAATGATTTTGTGACATATTACATTAAAAAATAAAAAAACAAAGTCTAGTAATAGCATGTCTTACATATTTATGAAATATCAATAAGATAGCCATTAGTAACAGTTATTACATTAAAGCATGACAATCATGACACTTCAAACTAACTGATTTTAAATCTTTCATTGAAACAAGACTTCTAATATTTGAATAATACCCTTGTGGCACCTTTACGCCATGTAGATACTTACAGAAACTCACTTTCTCTTTTCTAGACATAGTATAACAAGCTAGAGGCAAATATCTATGTTGACCCTTCTTCTTTAGTGCTAATTCCTTTCATATTACCATTTCAATCAAGCCTAGTATAGCTTTGACTACATCCTTGGTCTTACCAGGTATGCTCAAAACCATTCCAATAAGACTATCACAGGTATTTTTCTTCACATGTATCACATTAAGATTATGTTTCATAAATAAAATTTTCCAATATGGAATATCAAAGAATATAGAGCTTTTTTTCCACAAAGTCTTATCACTAGTAGGTATATAGGGTTTACCAAAAATGACATCAAGATTTTTCACTCATTCACAAACCTAATACCTAGTTAGTGGCATTGGAGCTTTCCCTCCTCTAGAGACCATTAAAAGCCTTTCTTTGCCTACGATAATGGTGGGATTAGGGAAGAAATCTCTGATGACCGAGATATATTATCTTCTTTCCATACTTAAATTGACAAGAAGATGTATCGTTCACATAAATAGTGCATGATTTATGTCCTTTAACATTGTATCCAAAAAAGTTCCCATAAGTTGGGCAACCATTGATTGTGTAAAAGAGCAAGGCATGCAATTGAAAAAACTCTTGACGCTATGTGTCAAACATTGACATACCTTCATCCTACATCATGCTTAAGTCTTTAATAAGCAGTGCCAAAAAGACATCGATATCATATTCTAGTTGTTTGGGGCCTGGAATCATCAATGACAATATTATATACTTGCACTTCATACATAACCAATGAGGTAAATTGTAAATCACCAATAGAACTAGCTATGCACTACATTTGATGCTCAAGTCACGATAAGGGTTCACTCCATCTATACAAAGTCCAAGCCTAAGGTTTTTTACTTCACGACCAAATTCAAGGAATAATAAACAAGTGTTTTCCATTGAGAATAATTAACCAGATATCAAAGCTTGTCATAAAAAATCATCTAGTCTGCATGTCACGTTCAGTTCTTGGCATATCTTGCATTAGCAAAATGCACTTAAACTTAGTATTATTGGAAGATACCATAAGATCTTAGCAAAAGCCCTTTATTTTTTATGACATTATTCTTCTTCAATTCGTAATGTGATGCCCCACATTAAATGTAAGCTTTTATACTCTTTTTGATACAATATACAACCATTAGGGCAATCATGTATCTTCTTATACTTCATACCTATCGAGCATAAGATTTCATAAAACTCTTGTCACTCCACCTATTTCTTGCTTCCAAGTCAAATAATATCAACACAACAGATAATCATGTAAGTTTAGTACAAACTAGATACAAAGGCTTTTTTACATCATTTAACAAGCTTTCAAGGATATTCGAACGCTCAATAAAATTATCTTCAACAACATTAGGCACTATATTCTCCAATTGATTATGTAAACCTATATCAAATTCATCATTTTGGTACCATCCCTTGTCTTGATAACTATTACACAATTCACTTTCACTGTGCCATATCCATCATGTATACCCTTTATCAATGTCATGAATAAATAAATGATCTTTTACTTTCTTGCCTTATATTCTCTTAACACAACAATATCTCATACAAAGATGCCTAATTGCTCATTACTATTTGTAACACATTGATCAACAACCAATCTAATGAACTCATCAACCTCATTTGCATATTCTTCACTCAACGATCAGTAGACATCCACCTACAATCCATAGCTATCTAAAATTAAACAAAATTAAAAAACAAGGCAATGTTGGAATTCTGTTAATATATTAAATCAAATAAAATTTAAATTTTTATTTTAAAATCAAATCAATTAGACTTAATTTGTGATGTAGAAACTAAAGATACAATTAGAAATTTACAATTTCAAACATGTTAGAAAACAAGTTAGCTGCGTCATGGGTATGTTCCTATGCTAGAAATGTATTAGGGCATTTCTATATTCTAATTATAATACATGTCTTTACTTTAGGGCACATAATTAAACATACTCAGCAAACAATTCATTTTATCCACACAATATTAATCATTAATAAAATTCAAAAATAAAAGTAGTTGTTACCTAGAAATAGAGACAAAGTGAGACAAAGAAGGTCAATTCAAACCACTAAGAGAGGGAAAGTGAGAGTGAGCTAGGTTTTTGTGGTCAATAAGAGAGTGAGAGTGGCAGGGAGAGTAAGAGTGCATTTGAATCATTGGAGATGGATGGGGAGAGGGTACAATTCCAAACTAGGAAGAGAGTTAAAGTGACAATCAGTTCTGTGAAAACTTTTATATAAATGAAAAACTTTCAATGTTCATTTTTTTACAAAGAACTAAAGTCTTAATTTTCATTTACATGCATATTTTTTTACCATGGCACCTCATTTATTTTGAATTATTTTTATCAATTTTATTTTTTAGATAATATATCACAATTTTCACAAATAAGTTGCCCAAAGGCTAAAAATTTTTTGAATTATTTTGTCCATTAAATAATACTTACATTCTTAAATTATTTTATCCAATGTAATAGTATTAAATTATTGAAATATTTTGTAGTCTTAATAAAATGGAATTACTTAATTGGTAATATAAAAAACTAATGGTTTAGGAATAAATTTTAGTCATAAATAAAATTAGATAAAATAATTTCAATTTTAATAAAATGTTCAAAAAAATAGAGATCTCTAATACTACAACTAATTTAAAATGTGTGGAGACCTTAGACAATTTTCGCTAAAAATTTGACATCACTTCTCTTAACTTGTATTTAAAAAAAATAGAAATCTCTAATATAATATCTAATTAAAATGTTTGGAGACTTTAGACATCGATTTTTGTTAAAAAAAATTGATGTCATTTCTCTTCAATCGTATTTTTTTAAAAAAAAAAAAACTGATATTTCTAATATATTAATCTAATTAAATTGTGTAGAGACTTTCTTAATTGTATCTTCTCCAAAGTATTGCAAAATTCAAAAAAATACAACTCATAGGTTGTCACTCAATTTGCTAAATATAACTGGCACCTTAAAAAAATGGAATCATTCATATATAATTATATATTATTCATAACTCACTATAATATATATTGACAAAATGCAATATTTGGTGACTGTAAATGTCAGTTTTCATTAAAAAAAAATCCATGTAATTTCTCTTGACATGTATATTTTAAAAACAACAAAGATCTTTAATATTATATCTAATTTAAAATGTGTGAAGACTTTAAATGTCGATTTTTTGTTAAAACACCAACATAGTTTCTCTTAACAAGAAATTTTCTAAAAAGCAAAGATCTCTAATATTTACATCTAATTTTAAAATGTGTGGAGCCTTTAGACTTACAAAATCAACATCTTTTCTCTTAACTTGTCTTTTTTAAAAAAAAAAAAACAAGCATCTAATATTATATGTAATAATTTTTATTTTAGATGTCAGTTAATATATTAAAATCGACATGTAAAACAGTAAGGAGATTGATTTTTGTTAGAAAAATCGACATCGTTTCTCCTGACTCATTTAAAAAAAAAAAAGATATATAATTCATTACAAAACCTTCAATACATTACGATTTTATTGGTAATTAGCATAGTAGTGTAGGAGAAACCCAATCCATTAATATTTTATTTAGTCAATTTCAACTTAAATATAAGGACTAGTATCACCAAAGTACTACAAAACATATATATATATATATATATATATATACTACAAATCATATATCCATATATCACAAAGTAACATTATAATTTTTGTAATAGAAATCTCAACAGATCCAAATTAGACTATTATACCTCTTTCGGATCATGGTCTTCCTTCATTTGAGTGATTATTAAACTCACATATCTCATTATAAAGTATCTACACATCATTTCCTTGTTGATGATGACACTACAACAAATCAAATATATGTATTCAAATAATCATTTCAATCAAATATAAAATTACTTAGATTATTATAAAAGGTATTCAAGATGATAAAAAAAATTTACTTGTAAAGTGATCTATTTTGTGTTAGACTTTTTCCTATTGTCGCCCATGTAAAAATAAATCTTAGTACATCTATTTAATCAAATTCATGCAAGAAACTAATATATCAATAAAGGAAATCATATATAATATAAATCTCAAAACTAAATTTTAATATACAAAATAACTCACAATTCAACAAAGATTTTGATATTCTTGTGTAATGGATGTCCCAAGTAATCGACCTAGTAAATGACATTTCTCTCCACATAAATTGCACCAAACATCTAATAATGCTTATAATAACAAAATATTAAATAAGTAATAACAAAATGATGCCTATAATAATAAAATATCAAATATCATAATAGATACTTATGACTTGATAATAGTGCAAAAACACATTGCTTCTTTTCTTTAAGACTTCAGAGATTTATGTTGTTTTTTCACCACAAGTCGAGCCTACTGGTGCAAGTAATTATGGACATGGAAATCTAGCATCTAGTCCCTTGGTCTCACAATCATAATGTAGAAGCCTTTACAAGGAAATAAAGAAAATGGTTAAATATCATTTGTCATTATCATTCGTCATCTTCACAACCGTAGTAGATAATCTTTTCCTTAGTTAAATAGGAAGTACCTCTTGGGTATGAGTTGGCTGATTAGTTGGTTACGTTATTGATTCCTTGGTCTGCTTACTCCTTTCTTAGTAAGATGCCTAATTGACAAACATAAAACTATAAAATTTAAATATTAGAAATATAGTAAAAGTAGGTCTTTAAAAAAATCACTTATTAGATAGAAAATGATACCTCTATAGCCAAAGTAATAAAACTCTTTGGCCATGTGATGTAGGTCCCAATCACTTGGCCTATCATCCCTAGTTCATTTGTTAGCACCAGTAGTTTTGCACTTTGATCCAGTGGGGTGTCAACAATGACTTCTACATGATCATCCGGTAATTGTTAGCAATGGAGGGTGTAGTTATGGAAAACCCTTCCATATGCCACTATATGTTATTTGAGTGCTAGAGCTAGAAGACATTTGGCTTCTTCCTATATAAACAAAAAAATTAAATTGAAAAAGTTATAATGTTATTTTACATAGAAAATATCAGAAACTACTTACATAATAAAAGAATTTTAAGCTTTTAGTGATAGTTATTTACCTCCAGTAACTCTACAAATGGGTCAGGGTCTCCCAAGTAGTTGGCTTTTACACTACTAAATGGGGGAAGATGGTGCATCTCTACCTCATCATCTATAAGCCCTGGGTTGGCGAGTGACTGCACGCCCATCTTTTGAATATAGACCGCCATCTTCCTATCAAAGATTTCTTGCATCTTAGTTTTGCCACCCAATTAGTAATCTCTTCTCTCACCATCTGTGTCACTTAAGTAGTAATCTCTACAATAAGATCCTTCACAGAAAGTGATGATATTTGGAGACACTTTGATGATCCTCCAAATTGGCCCTTAAGACCCACTCCTCCCCAACCCCCTAACATGGAAAGATGCTCTTGAATTCCCAACGCAGTTGTTAATATGTCCATTCTTCTAGATGGAGTAAAATCTCTCCGGATCGATTATTAACTGAGAAAATCCTATGGCATACAATTAAGAATATTTATTAGCACTTAACACTTATAATTAATTAAGCAATTAACACTTACAAATTACTTACAATTTTCTCAACAACTATCTGACTTTCTTTGGTCATATATTCACTTTTGTGTTGACCCTAGCACTCTTCCACAATTCATATCGAGATATGGAAATTACATGTGAATTGGACTAATTAGGAGCATATTGTTCTATAAGCTTTTCCTTCACCAAAGCTTGCTCAAGCTTCACATATCTGCAATGAAACAGCCTATATTTATATCTATTTTTTGCGTATCTCTCCCTATTTACTGCTCTCATACCATATTGACAAAAAAATAGTTAATAAGATGGCCAAATTACTCATAATATATAGTTGAAAAAAAATATAAGGTAAGATGGGCAAATTAGCTTGAAAAGCCTCAAAATGGCATTGCTTCGCAAAATCATCCCACACTTATTAATCAAGAAAGTTGTATTTCTTAAGGGACTTTTCTTCACCTTTCCTCTTGATGGTGATGTGATCCCTTGTTAACTAATTTTTTATGTCCTTCCACCCCTCACCAACAAGCTTTAGGACTTCTTTTTTCTTTCCCACATCAACATCAAATGTGACCAACAAGACAACACACACATAGATTATACATACATATAAATTATTCTAAGAAGATGGTTATACATATCTTAAACAAAAATTGGAGATAAGTAATATCTATCAAGACATCCTATCAAATGTTCTCCTTATGTCTTTTGATACTTCTTTCCATTACTTAATATTAATTAGCACTTTCATTTGTGCCAACATTCTAATATAACTTTTATATTTTGATGATCCATCCCAAATTGCCCGACCCTTAGCTTTAAAGTCAACCTTTATCTTCTCTCCTTTAGTACAGATAAAGGTCATTTCCTTCATAAGGGTAGCATCTCTCATATTCTTGTTAGTATGCTGAGAAGAATCCATATGGTTATTTAAAAGGAAAAAGAAAAACAAGTTAACCTCACAAAATTATTATATCAATTTTATTTCTATTTATTTGTTTTATATACAAAAGGTTGTCATACATTAGAAACAGAGTGAGAACTAATAAAAATTTTGAATGCTTATACAGAAATGGAGTGAACATTCCAAGGTTACGTACTACATAGATTACATTCCAAGTTTTGGTTTTCATAGACTGCATTTGATGATTTTGAATGGAAAACGGGTATGTTCCAAGTTTTAGTTTTTACTGCATAGATTACAATGAAAATCTTAGACATATTCTTAAGAACTTTGCCAAGTGATATAAAATAAGGCATGCATGACTAGACAATATACACCACAATTTATGCCTAAAAAAAACATAGCCAAAAACTAAACCTTGACCGACATCATTTCTAATAAACTAAGAAGCAAGAGAGAAAAAAAAACTAAACCCTGAAATATAAACCATCAACAAAGTACAAAGCTGAAAAAGTATAAAAAAATATCGATATAACTTAGCATGGAAGAAATGAATGTAGTGTGAGAAGAACAAAATTCCCTGCCTCAATCAGAGATGGACTTGAAATGAGATGATCGAAGACAGCAAAAACAACAAAGAAAAATGCAGCAAAGGTTTAAGAATAATTTTGTAAATGTTTCATATAGGAGAAAACAAATAAGAGGTGTACAAAGAATTGTCATGTTTGTGAAGAAGCCTAGACTTTAGACGTCGGTCATTCAGAAGGAACCAATGTCTATTCTCGTACATTTATGTCGATTTTTATAATAAAGTGACATCTAAACTTAAGACATCGATTTTTTATGAAACCTTACATATTAATTTTCATCATATTTACAAAAATAATACCATTGCTTCATATTATTCCGCATTAAAAAAAATTTATTTATTTTTTCATTTTGTTTATACATCAATTTTTAGGACAACTGATATATTAATTTTTAATGTATTTATAAAACAACTTGAGTTGAATTTTTAATTAATTTTTTTCCATTCTATTTATGGATAATAATATATTATTATATTTTCACATAATTTTCCCAAGGCTAATTATTTTCTAAAAAATTTTATCAATTAAATAATATTTAAATACTTGAATTATTTAGTCCATTAAATAATATTTTAATAATTGAATTATTTTTAATATTTAACTACTTCAAAATTTTCTTTGAATTGTATTAAAGACGCCAGTTTGTGTTGAAAAATTGACATCTTTTTTATTAATTTTTAAAAAAAAAAATATAGAAACCTATTACAAGCTACATTTTTACAAAAACCTGTTACTAGTTATAATTCTTGGGATTATGTTAAAGAAAACCAGTTTGTATTAAAAAAATCAATGTTATTTTTATTAATTCTTTTAAAATATAGAAACTTGCTACAAGTTATATTTTTACAAAAAAAAAATTAGAAAGAGCATTGGGACCAGATAGAAGGAACAATCAACATTATTGTTAAAGTTGCTAGAATTGCTTGCAATAAGAGAATAGTATTGTTGAAGCTGTTAGGATTGCTTACAACAAAACAACATTATTTATATAAGTTAAGATTGCTTGCAATAAGGCAACACATACATCAAAAGTAGTTTACAAGATAACACACACATCAAGTGCACCCATTATCATCTTGTTTAAGGGATCCATGCATATGTTAGTCGAATATAGGTGCCCTAGAGTCAATTTGATTGGGCTCTACTAGATCTATGACTAAGCGATCTATGGATTTGGATACTAAAGGTTGAATCTTATATTGCATATTATGTTCATATTTATGACTTATGCATAATTAAGATGAAGCTCATGGTGAGAAGTCCATTTGATCAATC